>ML777000.1:1106865-1132318 GCA_009831015.1 Picea engelmannii
TAACATTACTAATCTAAATTACAACTAATGGCCTAAAGCTGACATAAATAAAATAGCATTACTAATCTAATATGCCCCAATTAAGGGGTAATGAGCCAATATTAGGGCTTAACATTCATTTGTCATAGAGAATAAAAAATTATATTAAATGATAATAATTAAACATGTATGATGCTCTAGAAATAGTAAATGGGAATACCTCATGAATGAGGTATTCTTTGTTTCAAGAATAATTTATTCTCTACTAAACAGAGCCAACCACGTGAATGTGGAAGCTCATCCCCCCCCCCTCACATCACTCTCAATTCCCCATACCCAATCATACATAAAAAGTAACAAAACAAGAAATAAAGGTAAATGAAAGAAAGAGGGTATGTGTAGACAAAATATATAAGGTTCATGGATAAGAAGGTAACAATTTTTTTTTTGTACAATAAATAATTTATATTAATAAAGTTTGTCCTTAGAATATGTACAATCACTTCTTTTTCCATTTCTTATTTTTGATATAATTCACGATTAAATAATCATAACATTTGTTTTGATCTCCTTAAGTTATTGGTCCCTCTTATACTACTAGATGATGATACATTATCTCAAGTATTGTACTACTTCTAGTAGCACGACATGCATGATGATGCACTATAGGGGCATCCACTACAATAACAAAAAGTTTTAAAATGACATGGTTATTTATTATTCATCGTAGCGTTTCATTAGTGAAAATATCATTACTATGTTTTTTTACCTGGAGGAGTAGCCAACACCATTAGTTGGATTGTCATCAGTTCATATCCTCTCCGAGCACCCTCAACTACATGTTATTGGATGTATGGGATGACCCATATTATACCTTAGTTCTTCAAAAAAACCCTAGAAACCATCGGCCCTTTTGGTAAACCAGAAGGCTACACCATGCACAGAGTGCACAACACAGTCTCACCCGAGATGGCTTATGGGTGACTATAGGACACAGATGTCTGCGGTCATGGAAGGGATTGGGGATGTTCTACTTATTGCAATTTCACATGCATCATGTTATGTACGTCATTATGCCATTCATCTAGATCTAACAATTAGTTCATTAAGCATTATCATTATTGCATGCTAGAAAATACTATTTTAACCATTCATCATTCATTCATAATTACAGAAACAATAGAAAACATCATTTAAAAACATCACAACACATGATTTTACCATGGTTCACCCCCTGTGATACATCCACAAAGATATTTTTCTTATTTATTATTCTTCATCAAAATAACATTGTGCGCATTACATGATAGGTTTATTAATGGTGAGGTTGACCAACATCGCACCAAGCTCCACAACTTATGACATGACCCTCAGATACATTTCAACAATGAATCCATATGAGCTCCACATCTCTCCAAAAAACTGATATTGTGACTCAAAACTTATTCAAGACTGAACTCAACCTCACCAAAACTAGACAAACTCAAGATAAGATATCACATAATCCCCCTTAGCTTTCATACATCCTCTATTTATACTAAAAAAGGTGGGTAAAGACCCTTACATGATGACTCAAAACCCTAATTCCTAACTACCTTCCATGCAGTTGGTATTCGATCCAACCGTTCCTTGATTTGACTTTGCTCTGATCTTCCTTAATTCCTGGCGCGTTGCTTCCTTTTCCCTCTTTCGTGCTGTTTTTCCTTCTTTCCTAGTGCACACTGCTTCCTTGGTCCCTTCTGCTTCATTTAATACGTTGAACCCCAAAATTTCCTTCTCCAACAGGCCCCCAACACTAACATGTGGCTCATACCAAGCCACTCAGGCAATGTGTGCCTCCTGCATCGATTTCTCTAATGCCTGGAACTTCTTTGTGAGTGCATCTACTTGTCTGTTGTCCTGCACACTCTTTTCTGTCAAGGCCTCCACCACCTACATTGTTACATGATCCTTCATTACTTTTATACACTTTGAGTGTGCTTGTTCCAATCTTCCTTTCTCTGTTTCCAACTATGATATCATCTTCTCTGCTTGCTACTGCAGGGGCTTCGACTGAGCCTGTCTTATTTGTCTTTCCCTTAGATTGTATTCAAATCTTCTTGTATATTTTTCATCTCCTGCATGATTTTTAGCATATCTGAAATACTCATCGTCTTTTGTCTCTGCTTCAAATCATGGACTACGAAATTCAACTTTTCTTCCCTCTGATCTAACTGTTGGACCCCTTCGTCTTCTTCCAGGTTCGCCCATATTTTCATGGTCCTTTCATAGATATTTGATACTTCTTTTACTTCCAACACAATACTGTTTATTTGTTCTGTTGCCTTCTTCTACCTCTCTGACCTGACCTTTGGAGGGGTGGTTGGTGTCAACTTCCCAACCAATCCTACTATCTCCTATTTATACCCTTTCATCGTCTGCACTGTCCTTTTTATATTTTCTTCCGCACTGATTTCTCCTGCTAGTGCGATGTCTGGGATCATTTGGAAGACTTCCTCAAGTATTTGCTCCAGTTTGTCTGCGCGTTTTTTTTCCTCCTCACATTTGATTTGCACTTCTTTGAGGGATATCTCTAGCACCTCCTTCTCTTCTTTGGATGTCTCCAAGTTTTTCGCATTCGTCCTAGCTCTCGATTGTACTTCTTATGCAATGCTCATCTGCAACTTATATAGTGCTTTGGTTGGTACCTTAGCCAACACCAATTCCATTTGTTCTACATCCTTGACCTATTTCCGCACCATGTCTGCATCCATTTTTAGCATGTCTTTAGTAATGCTAAAGTTTTCACTTGCCACTGTCGTTATCTTTACTATTTCCTCCTCATTCTGTACTGACATGTCATGTTCTTGTGCTGTTTTTTACTATTGTGTTTGTCCTTTGTGATGCACCTTGCTAAATTGTATATGCTCCAAGAACTACTTTACTTATGTCAGATCTTGCATTATCTTCTCTCTCTTTTTTTGTGCATCTTCGTATGCTTCTACAATGCAGTCATGTTGATCCGAAAATATATTTTAAAGACTATGGTTGAGTTTTAAAGCATGAGTTCATTAACCATTTAGGAAATTGATGAAAGAGGAAGAATTAATGATGAAACATGACATCCATATAATATAAACATATCTGGAAATAAGCACAATAATCAACAAACCATAACAACAAAAGTTGTTAACGGAGTTTGGCAATATCTCCTACGTCTTCGGGCCTTTGTTTCAATGGGTGAGGCTTTATTATTTATCTTCAAATCTTCAAAATTACATCCTAAAAGTGCCAAATGGATTACAAACTAATCTGGATATGTTCTTCTAGATCTGATGAACCCAACAAAATTGACGCCACTGAAAACAGATGAATGAAGCTCCCAGAAATGGCCTGCAAAGTTTCTCTCCTCAATGGCTTCCCTACATAAAAATGGATTTGGCTTTTCAATTCTTAAGCATTTTCCTGATCTGAACCTCCCTCACAAGCTGCCAAGAACCTATGGATTATATAGTCTTGAATTTGGAAACAAACTCCCAACTTCCCCCCAAGATCTGGCCTCAAAAAGAGCTTCAGATCCTCCAATAATGGCCCAAATCTCCCAATATCAGGATAAAAATCAATTAAAATCATAATATAATGTTTAAAAACCCACTTTTGGGCTAATTTAGGGTGAAACCCCTGAAATCCGGGCCCCTGGTCATATTCATTCCCTCCATGTGGTCCTGGTCTGGTGCTAGCGTGCTAGCCCCCTAACCGCCGACCCCTGGTCCTATGGCTTGGCCCATGTGGCCATGGTTTATACCTCCACATGCCTTTAACAGTTTATCCCCCCGTTCGTAAGCCTTTGGTTAGGCGCCTTGGTCAGTAGGATAGCCTGGACGACTGAGCGCTAACCCCACAATCCATGCGCTAAAGTATTGGAAGTCTGAGTCATATGGTACTGGTCATATTCCAACGCTGAGGCTATTACCAAGGAGTGGGCCGTGCCAAGTGGTAAGGTATGGACACATGGCAGAGTGATTTAAAACTACAGGCTTAAAGAATACAAATCCATGCCAACCCATCAACTATAGGGTTATATGGAATAGGTCGTATGGTAGCATCGGGGGCTGGGGCCTAGCCCCAACCCTAGTCTCTACCAAACATTACTTAACACAAGCTTAAATATTACATTGTGACTATGGTTAACAAGAACCACTGTGGGCAAGCTGGTATCGCGGTCTTGCCAAATTGTCCTACCCAAACCAGAGGTCACGGGTTCAACTCCCATGGAGTCCATACCATTTTATAATTTCCAACCAATGGAGGGGTGCCACATGGCAGCCCATGACTGGGCCACGTTCACCCAAGCAATGAAACATGTCCAAATGTGATTCGACCACGTCTTCCACACCTGTCTAGTCACCGAACCTACCAGTCCATTCAGTTGCCACATGTCGTACGATTGTACAAACCTTGCCACGTCAACTTGTATGGATGTAGCACATGTCACCCTTGCAGTGGTGCCATATGTCACAAAATGACTCATCCACCTATCAACCATCAACTGCCCAGTCAACATGCCAACACACCACTGCCACTTCACCTGCATGGTCATACGGACTGTATAGTTAGCTTCCATGTCAACACTGTATGAAATGTACGGTCAGCTGCCACGTCAGCACTGTAAGGACTGTATAGACTATACAGTCAGAAACATTTTGCTTGTTTGGAAAAATGAAGAGAATGCGATATATTTCACATACAATGTCTATTTGATCCTATTCAAGTTGCATTAGGTTTGTAACGATGGGGCCTACGCACACACCCGTTTTGAAGTGATTTTGAGCACTTTGATTTTTAGGCCTTCCTAGACCCATTTTGGTTTTGGGATCCATTTTGGATCACACCTCCCCACTAAGACCTTTTGGTCCTCCAAAAGGTTACAAAATGGACCTTATTTATTACATACTCACAAGGATAAAACAAAACACTATGTTGTACAAAATGATGTTATAACATGTTATCATTACAACATGTGTGATTACATTAATGGAAGCAAAATACAATGAAGATGGGACATCCACTTCTAGCAAAACCAAGTGAATGGTTTCGTTCCTTTATGTTGTTCCTCTTGCTTCGCTGGTACTGCCTCTTCCTTTGTGAGTACATGCACAATATTTTTGTCCTTATTTGCATGAAGCTCCGGATTAAGCTTCCAACATTTAGCCTTTTGATGTCCAAGCTTGTTGCAATAAGTGAAGTGGTGTTTCGACATCCAAAATTGTTTGCCCTTCTCTTTCTTCCATTGTGGAGTTGGGTCTTTATGTTGTGTCTCCTTCCTGGTCGACACAAATTTCCTGTACAAATATTGTCTCTTCCAACACTTGGCCACACAATGCTTGGGTGAATGACAAAAAGTACAAGGATACATATTCCACAAGTTTTGGATTACATGATTATGCTTTTTATAATAAAAAACAAATTTGGAACAACCATGACCATTATACCTTTCTTGCTTATATTTACTTTTCTTTGGAGATGAATTGCATTCACTATCACCATCATGGAGTGATACATCATCACCTTTCGTGAATTGTTCCCGTAATGACTTAGGCTGGTCATTTGAAGCATCATTTTCTTCCAATGTTTTGGAGCATTCTCCAATCGCCTCTTCAACATATCCCAATCCTAAATAACGAGGTATTTCCACAACCTCTATGGGATTAACAATACCTTGGCCTTTTTTTCGAAGGCCCTTTCCTTCATAACCCATCTTGGTTAGAAATTTCAAACCTATACCTCTTGTATGTTTTGGAAAACAACCAAAAGAACCATCTTGATGTGAACAATCCAAAATTGATGAATGACTTCCACTGCATACCTCAGAGATGATTTATAAATTAGGTGTAGAAGGAAATTCCTTCAATTCTTCTTTTCTTTTGTCATTCTTTGAATATTTCCCTTTAACCGATCTCTTTCGTTCCAAGTAATATTCATACAACGCTTTCACCATCTCTGCCATGGAAAAAAGAGTATTTTGAAAATCCTTCTCATCTTGAGAAAGTGCCTCCTTAGATGTCATTTTCTCACTTTGAGATGTCCACCTTCTCAATACAATCTCAGGATTCTCTTCAACAAGCTCGCCTTCACCACGATTCATCTTTTCCCTGGTAATCATGCAAACTCACCAACCAACTGTCAACTAGCTCTGATACCAATTGATCCGAAAAGATCTTTTAAAGACTATGGTTGAGTTTTAAAGCATGAGTTCATTAACCATTTGGGAAATTGATGAAAGAGGAAGAATTAATGATGAAACATGACAGCCATATAAAATATACAGATCTAGAAATAAGCACAAGAATCAACAAACCATAATAGCAAAAGTTGTTAACAAAGTTCGATAATATCGCCTACGTCTTCGGGCCTCTATCTCAGTGGGTGAGGCTTTCTTATTTCTCTTCAAAGCTTCAAACATTATTCATAAAAGTTACAAATGGATTACAAACTGATTTGGTTGTGTTTTGTTATATCTCAAGAACCCAACAAAACTCACGACACTGAAAATGAATGAACGAAGCTCCCAGAAATGGCCCACAAAGTTGCTCTCCTCAATGGATTCCCTACATAAAAATGGCTTTGGATTTTCAATTATTCAACATTTTCCTGATCTAAACCTCCCTCACAGGCTACCAAGAACCTCTGGTTTATATAGGATTGAAATTGGCAACAAACTCCTAACTTCCCCCCAATATCTGGCCTAAAAAAGAGCTCCAGATCCTCCAATAATGGCCAAAATCTCCCAATATCAGGCTAAAAATCAATTAAAATCATAATATAATGTTTAAAAACCCACTTTTGGGCTAATTTAGGATGTAGCCCCTGAAATCTGGGCCCTCCATGTGGCCCTGGTATGGTGCTAGCGTGCTTCCGCCCTAACCATCGACCCCTCGTCCCTTGTCTTGGCCCATGTGGCCATTTCTTATACCTCCACACACCTTTAACAGTTTACCGCCCTGGTCGTAAGCCTTTGGTTATGTGCCTTGGTCAGCAAGCTAGCTTGACTGACCGGGCGCTAACCACACAATCCACGCGCCGAAGTATTGGAGGTCCGGGTCATATGGTACTAGTAATATGCCAACGCCGGAGCTATTGCAAAGGAGTGGGTTGTGCCAAGTGGTAAGGTATGGACACATGGAAGAGTGATTTAAAACCTTTTTCTTAAACCATACAAATCTATGCCAATTGTTGAGCTCTAAATATGTCCTAAAAACAACCTTAGTTAACATTAATTTATCAACCCGAGGATTCATCTTTTTATCGCAAGAATGTCAGTAAAGTCTACGAAGATAGATGTAGAGGCTAAAATTGTGTAGTTAAAGTAAATATGAGTTTATCAATAATCAAGTTCCTCACACATTCGTTAAAAATCTGAAACTAAGATCTTAACAGAATTGAAATCTGATCTACAACATGCTATGAATTGAAAGGCATTAATTGAATTGCTGAATTGATCTAATTAAGAGACAGTAATTGAATTCATGAAAATCTTGATAAACTGATCTATTGGAAATCATTTAACTTGTTGATAATAAGTAGCGAATTATATCTATGAAAAGGAACAATGACTATAATCTAACCGAAAGGAACAACAATTACTAATTAAAGAGAAAGGAACAACAAATGCCAATTAAAGCGAAAGGAACAACAAATGCTAATTTAAGCGAAAGGAACAACAAATGTTAATTCAAGCGAAAGGAATAACACAGATAATAATGAGAAGAACTGTAAAGCAATAAACTACAACAATGGAAACTGGAACAACAATCGATAAAATTCAATTGAAACGCCTATCTTCTGTAAGCAAACAACATAAAATCATTAACACACTCATTCATTTATCTTAAATATTGCAAAAGATATTTAATTTACATAACATAAATAAAATTGATACAATTACAGATTGAGATAGTAAATCCTTCAGACTGGGCCCTCGGTCCTCAGAAGCACTACTTCTAGAAACTCAATATGCAAAAATGATGAAAATGTTCAAAGCTTCTATTAATTACATAACTGGTACAACATTTACAAAAACTGATTGCACAAAGTAATTCTGAGTTCTGAATGCTTGGATAAAATTCTTAGATGATCCTTTCCAGGATTCATTACCCTCTATATTAGAATAATATGGGTAAATTAAGCTATCCTGAGGATCGAGAGATCCTCAGGATCGCTTTTACCATTTATAAAGTTTACAAAAATATATAATCAATCTTCCTCCAAACTGCTTTGCGCCTCATGTCTTCAAACTTCAACAGTGTTCATATCTTCAAAATATCCTTAACTATCTTAGGTTTGACAATATTTATCAATTCTTGCACTAAAATCAAACAATTCCAACTGAATATTAGAATTTATCTAACATTACTCAATAATATTTCTAGAAGACATTTTAGTCATTTTCTATCCTAATTATTCCATATTAACAGAAAAAGCCAATCAAGATTTCATCATGAACCATAGAAATAAGGAGGATATTTGTACCTTTTTCACAACTCAGGCTATTTGTAGTTTCTATTTTATAAAATCTACATCTAGCAGTTTCTATAATTCTTCTTTAACAATGTCCTTGAGGTGAGGATTCAATCTTCTTTGGGGCTGTTAGATGGGTTGAGCATCTTTCTCAATATAAATATGATGTGTGCAGAGTTGCATATCAATGCCCTTCATATCAAAATACTCCCAGGCAAAAGCCTGCTGATACTTAGAAAGGATCTGAATCAACTTGTGTTGTTGTTGATTTTTTAGATTCACATTAATATTCAGAACCCTCCTTGGTGCAATCTCAACCAGTTTGTGGTTATGAACAATGATAGTGGGGATCTGTTGTTCCATCAATTCTTCCAATGGATCTCCCCGTGCCTCATTATCTAACACAACCTTTAGCATTTGGAATGTCGGGTTACTTGCAATATCTGGGCTATTAATGAAGCTTTTGATCACATCGTCTTATAGTTGATTTTTGAGTTCCAGAGCTTCTTCTAGTGTGAGAGGGGATTGTAGATCTTTTTTTGGATATCTAGGTGGTGGCAATTGCTAATGTATAATGGACGGGCTTGGTTTAGCTGAAGGCTACAAGATGAGATTATTTGTAGCACCTCCTCTAACAATGGTCATGTTTCCCATGCGACATCCTATATATGCATTTGTTGCTGCAAGCCATGGTCTCCCCAGTATTGATGGATGGCCATCAAGTCCACTTCTTGGGTTTATAATGAGGAAATCAGCCGGATACTCCAAAGAGTCAACTAAAATTGCTATATCCTGCAATGTACCAACTGGTTTGACCACTGATCGATCAACCAATTGTAACATAATTGGAGTAGGTTCAAAAGAAGTAAAACCCAGGATGTTGCAAGTTTCGATGGTCAAGATATTAATGGCTACCCCCAAATCCACTAGTGTATTTGGAAAAGAACAACCATCTATCTGAACTGTTACTATGGTATTCCCCGGGTCTACATATTTGACCAGTTCCTATCTTCCTAGGATGAGATAAGACAAGGCACCTACCACGTGAACAGTTGATGATGAATTCTTAACTTTTCTGACAGGCTTCTTCCCACATAATTCCTTAATTGTCTTTGCATAAATTGGGATGTCTTGCAGAGCTTGTAGGAGTGGAATTTTAACATATAGATTTCTTATTTCCCCTACAATGTTAAAGTTAGGATACACATATGGTTTTTCTATCATTAGTCTTTTGGGGAACAGACGAGGAGGAGTTACATCCTCATTAGGATTTCGTTGCTCGACTATGTTTCCTTCCTCCTTTGTTTCTTCCATTATGACCACAGTCGAAGGTGTTATTGCTGGTTGTACATTATTTTCATTTTCCTTATCTTGGTGAATATTATTCCTTTCAGGAGAAACTATGTGCTCTGACCTAAGCCAGAGTTTGTTGCACCCTACAGAGTTGATTTCTCCATCCACATTCTCAATAATCTGCACAAGTTGGGTTGGTCTATTATTGGGATTTGGGTGGGGTTGAACTGGTAATTGAGGGCACAACTGTGGTTGAGGATTCTGGGGTAGTTATAGTGGAGCTTGCAAAGTTGATTGAGTTTGAGGGGTCATCCCCATGGGTTGTTTGGTGATTCCCATGGGGCACTACCAATTTGGATTCCAATTGGGGTTTTGCGAAGCCGTGTTGGACCACTATGAAGAATAGGAATTATTACTTGTATTCTACCAAGACGAGGTGGGGTATTGTGAGTTAGGCTAGGTGGAATTTGCAGTTGGTTGATTTGGCCAAGGGGGATTTGTAGTTGGTTGACTTGGCCAAGGGGGATTTGTAGTTGGTTGATTTGGCCAAGTAGGATTTGCAGCTGGATATTGTTGGGACTTCCAGGTGGGGTTAGAAAATGGTTGACCCTGCCATGTGTTTCCAGAATTTTGCTGCTGATTATACTGCCCAGAAAAGAAAGAGGAAGGATCTTGTAGTGTACCTTGGGAATGAGCCTGCCATTAGTGATGCTAGGCTATCATATATACTGGTTTTGTTTCCTCTTCTGCCTCTTTTAAGACAAATTTTAATCCCAAGAGTGATGAGCATTGATCTATTTTGTGGTATTTAGCACAGATGACACACACCCGAACCACATCCAAAGGACATTCCCTCAGACCATGTTTCTTTCTACATCGGTGGAAAAATATGGCCAAGGACTTTTCTGCATGTGTCTGTTTTTGTTTAGCCTGCAACACATCCAATTTTTTAGTGAGAGTGCTCAGAATGTAAGTTTTTAAATTTTCTAAGAGATTACCGACTTCTGCTCGGGTAACATCCCCGCTAGTAATATTTATACTCCCGATGAGGGGAGCCCACATCCCTGATTTGGTTCGTGTACTTCCATGTGAACACCTGATGCACAATAGGACAATGTTATCATCAGTTTCTTGATAAATATCACCCTTCCCTATTAAATTCAATGTTTCTACCCATTCATCTTACATCCATTTTATCATAGTGGCTTTGAGTACCTCACCTGGTAGTGTACCATAAGGAGATCTTTGCAAATTGTATTGAAATATTTCAACATATTCTTCTAATGTCTCATTTTCCTTTGCATTCATTTGAAATATTTCATCTTTTAGATCCCTGGTTCTACAATAATCCTAATATTTTTTCAAGAAGGCTTGTTTCATTTCATCCCATGAGTTTATAGTTTCGCCCGCTAATCCCATAAACCAACATAGAGCTGCCCCTTTCAAAGTGGAAGGGAACAATTTTATTTTTTGGGGTTCAGAGGTGTAGTCATAACCCATACATAGGACATGAAATTCGAATAAGAATGCATTCAGGTCTTCTGAAATTAATCCATGAAAGGTTGGCAAATTCTTTAAGGGAATCACTTTCATAGGGGCATTGGAAACTGGATAAACAATTGGATATTCCCAAGTGGAAGTTTGGGCTCGTGGTTGATTTGGTTGCACCATTTGGTTGAAAATATGCCAATAATCTTCAGGAATTTCTTGGTTTGGGTGTTCTATTTGAGGTGCTTGGTTACTTGATCCCCTAGGGAATTTAATCACACTACCTCTATCTGATATTTCAGGCATGCCTTCTCCTATCACAGGAGATCTAGGATCAGGTTGTGGTGATGGGTTTTCCTCAACAATATCGCTGGTCTCCCCTTCTCCTTCCTCCAAATTACAAGAGTTCCCCTTGTCTAAAGGGTTGAGAGGTGGAAGATCTGTATTTTGAAAACTTTTTTCAGTCCCTTCAGTTCCACTATGAACCTCAGCATGGGTTGCAGTCGGTGAATTTGCTACTTGGGGGATTCGGGTAGAACCTCTCCTGGGTCCAACCAAAGCTTGAGATTCATCTTTTCAGATGATTTCGTCTATGAAAGCGCTTCTTCTAGGGGCCATCGAGCCCTGGGATTTTGTAGTTTTTGGTGGGGGTTTTGGTTTTTTATGTTCTTTCTTCTTAGTCATGCACACTTCACACAAAATTCTAAGTACCTAAGTGACCTCTGTACATTAGTTGGAGGTAGGCATTGGCACACACATTTTACTTGTTGCCTATGTAGGTTCTTAACTTCCATCTTCAATACCTCATCCTCCAGAGACACAACCGATGCTATATTTGACACTCTTCCCAACAATGACGCCAAAATGTTGAGCTCTACAGATATCCTAAAAACAACCTTAGTTAACATTAATTTATCAACCCGAGGATTCATCTTTTTATCTCAAGAATGTCAACAAAGTCTATGTAGATAGCTGTAGAGGCTAAAATCATGTAGTTAAAGTAAATCTGAGTTTATCAACAATCAATTTCCTCACACATTCGTTAAAAATCTGAAACTAAGATATTAACAGAATTGAAATCTGATCTACAACATGCTATGAATTTAAAGGCATTAATTGAATTGCTGAATTGATCTAATTATGAGACAGTTATTGAATTCAAGAAAATCTTGATAAACTAATCTATTGGAAATCATTTAACATGTTGAAAATAAGTAGTGAATTATATCTATGAAAAGGAACAGTGACTGTAATCTAACCGAAAGGAACAACAATTACTAATTTAAGTGAAAGGAACAACAAATGCTAATTAAATCGAAGGAACAACAAATGTTAGTTTAAGCGAAAGGAAAAACATATGCTAATTTAAGCGAAAGGAACAACGTGGATAATAATGAGAGGAACTATCAAGCACTAAACTACAACAATGGAAACTGGAACAACAATCGATAACATTCAATTGAAATGCCTATCTTTTGTAAGCAAACAACATAAAAGCATTAACACACTCATGCATTTTCTTAACTACTGCAAAAGAGATTTAATTTACAGAACATAAATAAAACTGATACAATTACAGATTGAGACAGTAACTCCTTCAGACTGGGCCCTCGGTCCTCAGAAGCACTGCTGCTAGAAAATCAGTATGCAAAAATGATGAAAACGTTCAAAGCTTCTATTAATTCCATAACTGGTACAACATTTACAAAAACTGCTTACGCAAAGTAATTCTGAGTTCTGAATGCTTCAATAAAATTCTTAGATTATCCTTTCAAGGATTCATTACCCTCTATATATAACAATAATATGGGTAAATTAAGCTATCCCGAGGATCGAGAGATCCTCATGATCGCTTTTACTATTTATAAAATTTACAAAATATAAAATCAGTCTTCCTCCAAACTGCTTTGCGCCTCATGTCTTCAACCTTCAAAAGTCTTCATATATTCAAAATATCCTTAAATATCTTGGGTTTGACAATATTTATCCATTCCTATGCTAAAATCAAACAATTCCAACTGAATATTATAATTTATATAACATTACTCAATAATATTTCTAGAATACATTTTAATCATTTTCTATCCTAATTATTCCAAATTAACAGAAAAATTCAATCAAGATTTCATCACGAACCATAGAAATAAGGAGGATATTTGTACCTTTTTCACAACTCAACACCAACCCATAAACTGCAGAGTTATATGGAAGAGGTCGTTTGGTAGCGTCAGGGGTTGGGGCATAGCCCCAACCCTATTCTCCACCAAACAATACTTAACACAAGCTTAAATATTACAATGTGACTATGGTTAACAAGAACCAGCATGGGCGGGATGGTAGCTCGGCCCTGCCAAATCGTCCCGCCCAGACTAGAGTTCATGGGTTTGAATCCCATGGAGTCCATGCCATTTTATAATTTCCAACTAATGGAGGGGTGCCACGTGGAAACCCATGACTGGGCCACATGGCACCATTACGTTCACCCAAGAAATGACATGTGTCCAAATGTGATTCAACGATGTCTTCCACACCTATCCAACCATCGCACCTGCCATGTCATCTTACCATTCCAGTCAGCTACCATGTGTCATATGACTGTACAGACCTTTCCATGCTAGCTTGTAAGGACGTGCCACATTAGGTTGTACGAACGTGCCACATGTCACCCTTATAGTGGTGCCACATGCCACAAAATGACTCGTCCACCTGTCAGCCATCAACTTCCCAATAAACATGCCAACGCACCACTTCCACGTCACCTTTATGACCGTACTAACTATACAGTCAACTACCACATTAACACTGTACGAAATGTACACTCAACAAAATTTTGCCTGTTTGGAAAAACAAACATAATGCGATATCTTTCACATACGATGTTTATTTTATCCCTTTCAAGTTGCATTGGGTTCATAACGATGAGGCCTACACACACATTCATTTTGAAGTGATTATGAGAACTTTGATTTTTAGGCCTTTCTGGACCCATTTTGGTTCTAGGATCCATTTTGGATCACACCTCCCCACTATACCTTTTAGTCCTCCAAAAGGTTACCAAATTGACCTTACTGATTACATACTCATAAGGATAAAACAAAACACTATGTTGTACAAAATGATGTTATAACAAGTCATCATTACAACAAGTGTGATTATATTAATGGAAGCAAAATATAATGAAGATGGGACATCCACTTCTAGAAAAACCAAGTGAATGGTTTCTTTCCTTCATATTTTTCCTCTTGCTTCACTGGTACTGCCTCTTCCATTGTGAGTAAATGCACAATATTTTTGTCCTTCTTTGGACGAAGCTCCTGATTAAGCTTCCAACATTTATCCTTTTGATGTCCACCCTTGTTGCAATAAGTGCTGTGGTTTTTGACATCCAAACTTGTTTGCCCTTCTCTTTGTTCTATTGTGGAGTTGAGTCTTTATTTCGTGTCTCCTTCCTGGTTGAAATAAATTTCCTGTACAAAGATTGTCTCTTCCAAAACTTGGCCACACAATGCTTGGGTGAATGACAAAATGTACAAGGATACATATTCCACAAGTTTTGGATTACATGATTATGCTTTTTATAATCAAAAATAAATTTGGAACAACCATAAACATTATACCTTTCTTGCTTATATTTACTTTTCTTTGGAGATGAATTGCATTCACTATCACCATCATGGAGTTATACACCATCACCTTTTGTGATTTTTTCCCGCAATGAATTAGGATGGTCATTTGAAGCATCACTTGCTTCCAATGTTTTGGAGCATTCTCCAATCGCCTCTTCACCATATCCCAATCATAAATAACGAGGTATTTCCACAACCTCTATGGGATTAACAATACCTTGGCCCTTATTTCCAAGGCCCTTTCCTTCATAAACCATCTTGGTTAGCAATTTCAAAACTATACATCTTGTATGTTTTTCAAAAGCACCAAAAGAACCATCTTGGTGGGAACAATGCGAAATTGATGAATGACTTCCACTGCATACCTCATAGATGATTTTTGAAATAGGTGTAGAAGGAAATTCCTTAAATTCTTCTTCACTTTTTTTGTTTTTTGAAGATTTCCCTTGAACCGATCTCTTTCGTTCCAAGTAATCTTCATACAACACTTTCACCATCTCTGCCATGGAAAAAAGAGTATTTCAAAAAATCCTTCTCATCTTGAGAAAGTCCCTCTTTAGATGCCATTTTCTCACTTTTAGATGTCCACCTTCTCAATCCAATCTTAAAATTCTCTTCAAAAATATCGCCTTCACCATGATTAAGCTTTTCCCTGGTAATCAAGCAAACTCACCAACCAACTGTCAACTAGCTCTGATACCACTTGATCCGAAAAGATCTTGTAAAGACTATGGTCGAGTCTTAAAGAATTTGTGAGTTCATTAACCATTTAGGAAATTGATGAAAGAGGAAGAATTAATGATGAAACATGGAATCCATATAAAATATACAGAACTGGAAATAATCACAAGAATAAAAAAACCATAACAACAAAAGTTGTTAACAGAGTTCGACAATATCGCCTACGTTTCTGGGCCTTTGTCTCAGTGGGTGAGGCTTTCTTATTTATCTTTAAAGATTCAAAAGTACATCATAAAATTTCCAAATGGATTAAAAACTGATCTGGCTATGTTATGCTAGATCTTAAGAACCCAACAAAACTGACAGCACTGAAAACGAATGAACGAAGCTCCTAGAAATGGCCCACAAAGTTTCTCTCCTCAATGGCTTCCTTGCATAAAAATGGCTTTGGCTTTTCAATTCTTCAACATTTTCCTGATCTGAACCTCCCTCACAAGCTACCAAGAGCCTCTAGTTTATATAGGCTTGAATTTGGCTACAAAATCACAACTTCCCCTTAAGATCTGGCCTCAAAAAGAGCTCCATATCCTCCAATAATGGCCAAAATCTCCCAATACCAGGATAAAAATCAATTAAAATCATAAAATAATGTTTATAAACCCACTTTTGGGCTAATTTAGGGTGCAACCCATGAAATCCGGGCCCCTAGTCATATTCACGCCCTCCATGTGGCCCTGGTCTGGTGCTAATGCACTGACCCTCTAACCGTTGACCCCTGATCCTGTGGCTTGGCTCATGTGGCCATGGATTATACCTCCACGCGCCTTTAATAGTTTATCCCCCTAGTCACAATCGTTTGGTTACGTGCCCAACCAACCGGGCACTAACCCCATAATCTGCATGCTAAAGTATTGGAGGTCTGGGTCATATGGTACTGGTCATATGCCAATGTCGAGGCTGTTGAAAAGGAGTGGGCGATGTCAAGTGGTAAGGTATGGAAACATGGCAGAGTGCTTAAAAACCGTGGGCTTAAACCATACAAATCTGAGACAACCCATAAACTATAGGGTTATATGGAAGAGTTTGTATGGTAGAGACAGGGGCTGGGGCCTAGCCCCAACCCTATTCTCTGCAAAACAATACTTAACAAAAGATTAAATATTACATTGTGACAATGGTTAACAAGAACCATTATGGGTGGGCTAGTAGCCTGGCTCTACCAAATCAGCCTTCCTAGACCAGAGGTCATGGGTTTGACTCCCGTGGAGTCCATACCATTTTATAATTTCCAACCAATGGAGGGTGCCACTTGGCAGCCCATGACTGGGCCATGTGGCACCATTAAATTTTCCCAAGAAATGACATGTGTCCAAATATGATTTGACCACATCTTCCACACCTATCTATTTAGGGCATCTTCCATGTCAGCCTACCAGTACAGTTAGCTACCACGTGTCGTACAACTGTATGAACCTTACCACATTATCTTGTACGGACGTTCCACATGTCACTCTTGCAGTGGTGCCACGTGTCACAAAATGACTCGTCCACCTCTCAGCCATCAACTTCCCGGTTAGCATGCCAATGCACCACTACCACGTCACCTGTATGGCCATACATACTATACGGTCAGCTGCCCTGTCAGCACTGTATGAACTGTACAGTTAACAAAATTTTGCCTATTTGGAAAAACAATTTTTTTTTTATATCTTTTGCATACAATGTCCATTTGAGCTCGTTCAAGTTGTGTTGGGTTCGCAAAGATGAGGCCTAGGTATACGTCCATTTTGAAGAGATTATAAGAACTTTGATTTTTAGGCCTTCCTGGACCCATTTTGGCTCCGGGATCCATTTTGGATCACCTATACTCTTTCTATTGCTAATTCCACATCATATTCTATTATTGTATACCGAGGGAGCTTCTTATGCACCTTCATTTTCTTGCACACTCCACCTGAGTGTAAAATAGTTCTCTTGGGTGGCCTTGAATTTGTTTTCTCTGTTGTGATTGGGGTATTTGTCTCTGGTATGCCCCCTCCTACTTGTCCCTCTTGCATAAGGATTTTAGATTCCCTATGTGTCTCTCCATTAGTGGCATCTGCGTGGTTCTTTTTCTATGTGACAGGTTTGGGGATAAACTTTTTCTGTCTAAGTGTTCTTGCTGTTGTGCTCCTCCCTGTTTGCTTCATCTGCACTGTTGCTTTTCTTGTATTTCTTGTTGGGGTACTCTTCTTATGTAAGGGGCCTACTTCTAATGGTTTCTTATCTTTTCCTAGCTCCACTGGAACCTTCCATTCCTCCTACCAGTCTTTCATTGCCCATTTCACTTCCTCTGTTGTGACACAATATCTCATCTACAATCACTCCTTCTTTGGATCCCTTTTTTCCTGGATCCAGATATTGTGCCTTGATGCTTTGAAGTTGGATATATTCTTGTATTCCTACACCACCTCGGGTGGTATCCTCCAAGTTTTGACCACCTTTTCCTGTATTTCTTCCAAATATGTCACAAATACGTTGGAGTTTGTCTTTCTTTCCCTTGCAAATATGTTATATTTGGGGTGTTTCCATCCCTCTAATGCCATAAGTATGAGTAACCACGAATAGTGAAATTCTATGCCTAAGTCTTAGGAGTATTTGGAATAATCTAGAAATAAATTTAACAAGTATGGAGTCCAGCTAAGTACAATACCCTTGATGCACTACGCAACTGCTACTATCAACCATATTGGCATCTCTTATTTGTGGCACTTCCTTAACAATTTACATGCCATAAGATTTGTTGCTAACCTCGTCACTAGTTCATTGATTCTATTTATGATGATCCCCTTGGATCCTCTCTCCGTTCCATAGGTTTGCTTCATTTCCTCTTCCAAGGCTTTCTCCTTGGTCTTGTCATCTAGATACTGCGCAGGTTTCTCACCATCTGTGGGAAAACCTACTATTTTTTAAATTAACTTGACGTTAATTGAGATTTTCCTATCCATCCAAGTAATTCCTCCGTGCATTACTTCCATTAATTGTTTGAGATAGTTATTTACTTCCTCACCCCTTCCAAAATGCAGGATATCTAGTAGGTTCATTATGCATGTGTTATATAAACCTGTTATCCATTGTTTGGATTCTAGTATTGGTACTCCTGTCGCACTAACCCCTTCTCTCCATGTATACTTGTGGCTCAAATTCTAGAAACTTGTCTCTATCTTTTACATCGTGGACTACATAGTGCATTTGATCTATGCATCCTAGAAAATATGGTAAAACCTTCACTCCTACTGGTATGCGCTGTAAGATAAGGGTTACCTCTGGTTGCTTTCATGGTGACCTCTGGACCTCTGGTCCCCTTTGCTAACGCCCTTGAGGTCCCTACCTCTTGGTGCATTTTCTCTTCCTCTTCCTCTTCTGTGTGAGACTCTTGCTTCTCTGTGATCTCTTCTACTTGTATTTTCTCCTGCTGTGCTAGATATGTGCCAAACTAAACACTCGACTCATCAGACTCAATTCATTCCTCACCTTCTTCATTTTTTGGCTGGACTATTTCCACGCTGGGTTGCTGCATAAGGTTTTTCTCTTCTATCATTTTTTATGGGTCGATCTCCATTTTTTTTGTCACAGGGGAAAGATCCTACTCCTCAACCACTGTAGGACCCATTGGTTCGATGACTGGGGAAGGATTGGTGTCCACATCCACCACTCTCTCCGATTTCATAGGGTTTTCCAGTTCCATTGTTGGCTCCCATGGTGACCTTGTGGTGCTGCATGTTTTCCTCATTGTCTTGCTAGGAGCTTCGACCTTTGATGGTGCCATCTTACTTGGATATGTGTGGGTTTTCTCAGAAATATCACTGAATTCATTCTATATCTCCTATTCGTTCTTAGGTTTTCACTCCTTAGCTCTATGTTCACTCGAAGTCACAATGTGGCTTGTCGAATACAATTCTTGCTTCTATAGTGATGTCATAAAAGCTCCAAATCTTATTAGACACTCTTCCTTCACTGTCATAAATGTTCGTTTCGCGCCTCATTTTTTTGGTGGTTGGTTTTTGTTTTCCCGACTATTTCATTTTTTCGGTGCTCAATATTTCTCTAATATCATATTTCTTTGGTGCACTGGACGTTCCTTCTGTCATATTTTTTCTGCGCACATTATCTTCACTTCTTATCACCCAAACTTTTTATTTTCTGTGCACTCTCTTTTCTATCACATGGTTCTGCATTTCACTTGTTAACTTTTTCATTGCGCTGTATGCTCCAACTATCTGTCGACCACTGATCCATCTACCTACTTCTTTTTGGTTTTTTCTCATTTTTCTACTTTTTTCTTCTTTTTATTATTTTAACTCTTACTATTTAAAATATGTACAAGTCTAACCTCTGCACTACAAATTCTGATGGTTAGTGGCTCAACTGTCCCTATACAGTTTCAATTGACTACCATTCACCAAACCTTGAATTTACTTGCCTGCTAGATCTTGCATCTACACAAAACCTCCATCTGTGATAGAATTTATTTGATATGGCCCTAGCCAATGCATTCTAAGCTTCCTTGGGTGTTGTAAGTATTTACTGTCATAGAGGAGAACCAAATCTCCTTCCTTGAAGTTCTTCTTAATGCATCTGTTATGCTAGGCCTTATCCTTTTCTTTTTGTACCTCCTGATGGAAACCAACTATGATTCTGACTTATTCTAATTTCAATATTTGAGCTAATATTTCCTGTGTTGCGCCTCTTTCTATCATATCTGTAATTTCTGCAATGCTCAAACTTGGTATCAAATAATCCAAGGGAACTACTGCTTCTTGTCCATACACCAATATGAAAGGTGTCTTCCATGTTAGCTTCTTGCATGTAGTTCTACAATCCCATAGTGATCCGGATTTTATGAGAAGAAAGAAATGAATACAGATTATTAACATGTGCTTAACACAAAATAATAGAGATACAGTAAAACTGGTTTTCTATTCAATAACGAAATAAGCCAAAACTGTAAAATGCAGCGAAAACAAGCTTGCTGGAATGGTGGTGGCTTATCTCTGAGAAGAGATGTGACGGCTGCACACATTCGCAAGAAGAATATTACAATGAGGATCTGAAGGAATTTTTACAATAAACAATAATTACAAAAACCCTAGACAACCAAAAACCTAACCCTAGGAGATGAAGCGCCAAAAGTCATGTGGGCCCCATTTGGGTAAGTTAGTACATCAACTTCCCGGGGTCGTAACTTTTGCATACGATCTTCGTTTTAGGTGCGTGATAGCCCGTTGGAAAGGTATCATCGAGGATATTAATTTTTGGGGCTCAATAATTCCATTGATTATCATTGAGGAGATCTATCCCAAAAAACCTTCATTTAGACCCTCAAAATGGCCCCGGAAGTTAAAACTGCTAAAAATAGTAAATTGCCAAAATTGTCAGAAAACTGTTTTGATCCAGTTGGAAAAAATGGATGGCCACTGATATCCATATGGATCAATTCTCCCTCCTTAGGAAGAAATGGTCTCCATTGCATTGAGGTCACCCATCATATGAGGAAACTTCTACTGAATTTGGACCTGGGTGAGCCACTTGCCTTGGTGCAGGAGTTTCCCTGCTTTGACGACTCGATAAAGCTAGATCCTTTTTTGTCGAGTGTCCTTGATCTCTGTGTCCACAATATGATCATTGGATTCCTGTTGTATGTAGTCAAGGTTGAGCTCTGTTGATGTCAGCTGTTCTACTACTTCTGAGGTGTCCAATAATGGTGGGAAATAAGGGCAAAGGAGATCCACGTTGAACACTGGATGCAGGCCAAGGAAGGGAGGAATGTTGAGCTAAAAATCATTGTCCAACAAAGCCTTGGTGATAGTGTAAAACCCATAACAAAGTGGGAAAAGCTTCCGATGGGGTCCTGCAAGGCATTCTTTCTGCAAGTGAAGACAAACTTTGTCTCCCACCTGAAACTTATGTGGCACCCGATGTTGATCATGGGACTGTTTGTACTTGTCATTGGACTTTTGGAGGATATATTGAACCTGTTGGTAGATGTGCTGGATCCTCTCAATGAACTGGGTGGCTTTGTCAGCTTCAGTTGGAGTAGGAGATGAGTCAATCGAGGTGACCACAAGGGGAAGTGCAACATCTATGGGACCCAATGGTTGGAATCCCAACCCCACCTGAAAGGGGTTGTGGTCGGTTAAGCTGTGCAGGGCTCAGTTGTAGCTATGCTAGACATAGGGAAGGCTCTCATCCCATGTGTGAGGGTTCTTTGAATTATACATGCGAAGGATATTCACAATCATTCGATTTACAACCTCGGTTTGGCCATCTGTCTGGGGGTGGAAGGCCATGGATTTGGTGAGCTTGGTGTCCAACAGTGACCAGAGGCTCAACCAAAATGTGATGAGAAATCGACTATTTTGATCTGAGACAATGGTTTGTGGGATTCCAAAATGTACCCAGAATCGTTCAAAGAAGAGCTTGGAAGTGGCCTCTGTTGTGATGCTCTTCTTGCAGACAACCATAATCGCCATCTTAGAAAAGCGATTAACAGCCACAAAACCACATTCATTTCCCCGCTTGGTGGATGGGAGGCCTGACATGTATTCCATTGAGATGGATTCCCATGGCCTGTCAGGAGTAGGAAGAGGGGTGTACATGCCCTGTTTCTTAGTGGTCGGTTTGGCAATAACACAGGCAGTGCAGGACCTGATATACTTGCTGACCTCCTGTCAAAGTTTTGGCCAGTAGGATTGTTTATGTAGCATCGCCACTATCTTTTCAACACCAAAGTGTCCTAGCACCCGACTGTAGTGGGCTTCCCATATCACCTTCGCTCGCTCACTTGATGGAACACATATATGGCCTTGACGACACAACAACCCATCTTGAAGATGGAAATTATCGACAACTGCGTTTTCACCCAAAATTTGGTAGGTGGTGGTGAATTAAGGGTCTATCTCATAGAGTTGGGGCCATACAGATGTCTCATGGCTTCAAGAGTCTACCATTGTGGTGAGTGTCGTGACTAGCAGACTGCTGAGGCAGTCAACGATGCGATTGGTGCTTCCTATTTTATACTTGATGTTGAGGTGGAATTTCTGCAAGTATGTGGACCACTTTTGATGGAGATCATTCTGCAATTTTCCCTATGTCTGCATGAACTGCAGTGGCTTATGATCAATGTGGATGACTGTCTCCTTCCCAAGAATGTAATGTCTCCATTGGCGGAAGGCTTGTATAATGGATTACATTTCCTTGTCATAAGTAGGGTACTTACAGACAGTATCTGACAGTGTCTCACTATGATAGGCCATGGGGTGGTCATGTTGAGTGAGAACGACACCCACAACATAGTCTGAAGCATCTTTCTCAATTTCAAAGAGATGTTGCAGGTCTGGTAGTGAAAGTACCGGGGCTGAGCACAAGCACTGCTTCAAATCATTGAATGCTATTTGTTGGGACTGACCCCACCTAAATTTCACCTTACCACCACCCTTGTTTATTTGGTTGAGGGCCCATGCAATATGGGAGAATCCCAACATGAACCTGCGGTAGAAATTGTCAAGGCCCAAGAAGCTCTGAAGCTCAGTGAGTTTTGTTGGGAATGGCCAGTCACAGATGACTTGGATCTTGGCTGGATCCACATGTACACCATGATGATTAATGATGTATCCCAGGTAATGGACCCTGACCATGCTGAAGGAGAATTTTTCCAAGTTGGTATATAGCTTGTGCTGCCGCAGGGTGTGCAAAACTTGTTGAATATGTTGCAAGTGTTTGGGCCAAGTCTTGCTGTAAATTAGAATGTCATCCATATACACCAGTACAAAAGTATTGGTGAATGGTCGCAGGATATCGTTCATCATCCTCATGAAAGTGGCTGGAGAATTTGTCAAAACAAAGGGCATGAACAACCATTCAAAAAGGCCTTCCTTTGACTTGAAGGCGATATTCCATACATCTGTCTGTTCTATCGATACCTGGTGGTAGCCAGACTTCAGATCAATCTTACTGAAGT
Organism: Picea engelmannii; assembly: GCA_009831015.1. NCBI lineage: Eukaryota > Viridiplantae > Streptophyta > Pinopsida > Pinales > Pinaceae > Picea > Picea engelmannii. The sequence goes on from ML777000.1 coordinate 1,130,428, forward strand.
ATTTGGCACCCGTGAGTTGATCAAGGAGGTCATCGATTCAGAGAATCGGGTACTAGTTTCTGACTATGATTTTATTCAGAGTCAGGTAATCAATACAGAGTCGCCAAGTTCCATATTTCTTCTGTACCAGCACAATTGGGCTCCCGCAAGGTGATGAGATGGGATGGATGTGCCCATTTTGGAGCAGTTTTTGGATCTATCGCTTGATTTCCTCATTCTCTAACAAAGCATAGTGATATACTGGCCCATTGGGAAGCGATGCGCCGGGGGTCAGATCGATGGGGTGCTTGACCTGACAGTGCAGAGGTACCCCTGTAGGTGAGGAGAAGATATCCCAATATTCTTCCATGACCTTATCTACTTGCTTTTGCTGTGTGGAGAGGTTGGCCACAAAGACCCTGGATGTGGCCGTGATCTTTCTCTTATTCTAAGAGCGAATCACGAAGAATACAAATTAACCTATCTGAGAGATGACCTTCTTGCATTTCTTAGCAGAGATCAAGGAAATAGCACTAGGTGGGATTGCCTCGGGTATCCTGTACAATTTCCTGTTTAAATTAATAATAACAATATGAGGCCTAGACTCATATACAACATGATGTTTCCATAAATAATTTTGTCCCAAAAGAACATCACAAACTTTGAGAGGAGAAACATCACATAATACCTCGTCTTTGAAGGGCTTGATGTCGTACGACAGTCGACACTTTTGGCTGACGCAAAGATCACTTCCTTGGCGGAGCCATCCAATGGTGTAGGGTTGTGGGTGCGACGTTGTTGGCAGAGTGAGCCTCTTGACGACTTCTGCTGAGATGAGGTTCTTCTAGATACTACTATCAACGATGAAGTGGAGTGGGGTGCCTTTTACCCACATTTGTGAATGGAAGAGACACTCTCCTTCTTCTGGCTCATCTGGTTGACCAGGCTGGAGCTTGGTGGTAGCAACGGTGGCACTGGGTTCCGCGTCAATGATCTGTCTTCCCCTTTATGGTTTTGGCTCAGAGTTAGAATCCACATCTGATTCAGAGGCTTTCACTTTGGCCACCAATGACTGCTTTGAGTGGCAGTCGGCAGTGTTATGCCAAGGGCTCTTATGGAAGTCGCAACACTTCCCGGTTGTTAGAAAAAATAGGACTGCGGAGCAATAAAATAAAACAAATGAAGAAACAAAACATAGAAGAAACACAATACAAGAGAGACACAGATTTACGTGGTTCACCTAGTGTGGGCTATGTCCACCAGAGAAATTTCCAGGTTCTCCCTTTATTATTATCCAGCAAATGAAGGGATACAACCTACAGCAAAACTCGTTGTAACTTCCTCTTCTTTCTCTCACAGTCTCCTCTCTCAGAATACAATATTCAGAATCAACCATAGCTGTAATACATTTCCCTCATAAAAGAGGGTTGCCTTCTAGGGAAAAAAACCCTAACATAATCTCTACCGTTAGATCTGTGACCTTATAATGAACGGTCCAGATTTACAACAAAATTACAATATACTTTTATAAGGCAATTTTTGCTTCGGGGTCTTTGCCCCCGAACCCCCGCTGGGGGCCCTCTTTTATCCTCCATCTTCTTCCTTCAACTTGTAAACCCATTTATTCTATAATTCTCTTTTTCCTGCAGGCAACTGAACCAAGTCCCAAGTCTGGTTATTTTCCAAGGAATCCATTTCCTCTTTCATGCCTTGCTCCCACTTCTTTTTGGTGTCTACCTGCATTGCTTCTTCATAACATTTTGGTTCACCAGAATCAATCAACAATAAATAATATAATGAAGGAGAGTATCATTCAGGGGGTATACTTAACCTGGTAGATCTTATAACAACACTTGCAAGTGTTTGAGGTACCTGCTGCTCCTGCTGTTGTACATTTTGATTTTCAGGTTCC
>ML777000.1:1134444-1147685 GCA_009831015.1 Picea engelmannii
ATGGTAGGAATAGATCCTTCTGATATAAATAGTCTTCCATCTGCATCTTCCATAACTGGTAGTTTTGGCCATTAAATTTCTCGACCCTAAACTTTCCATCTTCTGACATTGCTCCCACTCGAACCAAGAACCCTCTTTTCCTGCGAGTTACCTTACACTTTGATACCAGTTGTTAGAAAAAACAGGACCGTGGAGCAATAAAATAAAACAAATGTAGAAACAAAACACAAAGGACACACAATACAAGAGAGGCATAGATTTACGTGGTTCACCCAGTGTGGGCTACGTCCACCAGAGAAATTTCCAGGTCCTTCCTTTATTATTATCCAGCAAATGAAGGGATACAACCTACAACAAAACGTGCTGTAACATCCTCTTCTTTCTCTCATAGTCTCCTCTCTCAGAATACAATATTCACAATCAACCATAGCAGTAATACATTTCCCTCATAAAAGAGGGTTGCCTTCTAGGGCAAAAAACCCTAACATAATCTCCACTGTTAGATCTGTGACCTTATAATGAACGGTCCAGATTTACAATGAAATTACAATATGCTTTTATAAGGTAATTTCTCCTTTGGGGGCTTTGCCCCCGAACCCCCGCTGGGGGCCCGCTTGCCCCCATCCAGGGGGATAGGCCTCCCGGACCCCGCAGAGGGGGTACCCCCCCTTTGCACTCCCCTGCATGGAAGAGTGTACATACTTCTAGGGTGTAAATACTTCATGGGGTATAAACACGGCTGAAAGAAAGGACCTCTGAATCAGGAAGATAATCAGGCTCCACAACCAACACCGGTATCTTTCTTTGTCTTTCTAGTGTCCTTCTTTTCTTGCGGCCTGGACTGGTTGTCTTGATATTGTCCATCTTTTCTTTGTCCTTTTTTCTATGGGTTGGGGCCACCCTTTCCCAGATTTTTTTGTGAGTGGTTTGCAAGCCCAAATTGCTGCATCTTTTGTTTGAGCTTCTGCTCGATTTTGATGGCACATCGGTAGGCTGCGCCCAAGGATGAGATGTCCAGAAATTCAATTTTGGATTGGATGTATCTATGTAGAGCACCGTGATATTTGAGCACCAAATGTTTCTCCAAATCTTTGATACCCAGCTTAGTGCGCAAGGTATGGAAGATATTTGTGAACCCATCATCTTGTTCCTCTGTTGCGTGAGGGATTCCTCAATCAACAGTGTGAAAGGATCTCTTGTCCGATCATATTTACTTTCTCCTGACATGAGAGCTCGCTTGGGTATGCGAGATCTTCTGTCCTCAAGAGAAACAAGCTCGAGAGCCAACTCTTTGTACTCCGACCTCGTTGGGGACATGCATTAAGATGACAAGGAGCAGACCTCTCTGATACCATTGATCCAAATTTTATGAGAAGAATGAAATGAATAAAGATTATTAATAGGTGCTTAACACAAAATAAAAGAGATACAATAAAACTGGTTTTCTATTCAATAACGAAATAAGATGAAACTATAAAATGCAGCGGAAACAAGCTTCCTGGAATGATGGTGACTTATCTCTGAGAACATATGTGACAGATGCACGCATTCGCAAGAAGAAGATTACAATGAGGCTTTGAAGGAATTTTTACAATAAACAAGAATGCCAAAAACCCTATACATCCAAAAACCTAACCCTAGGAGATGAAGTGCCAAAAGTCATGTGGGCCCCGTTTGGGTAAGTTAGTACATAAACTTCCCGGGGTCATAACTTTTTCATACGATCTTCATTTTAGGCGTGTGATAGCCAGTTGGAAAGGTATCATCGAGAATATTCATTCTGGGGGATCAATTATTCCTTTGGCTATCATTGAGGAGCTCGATCCTGAAAAACCTTCATTTAGGCCCTCAAAATGGCCGCGGAAGTTAAAACTGCTAAAAATAGTAAATTGCCAAAATTGTCAGAAAACCATTTTGAGCCAGTTGGAAATGGTGGGTGGCCACATATATCCATATGGATCACATAGTAATGATGGTACATTCAAATACCAATCATTACTATTTACATTACAAATATTTGTCAAGGCATTATCCAAAATCTTGTTAAATGCTTCCATTATTCCATTGGCCTGAGGATGATATGGAGTGCTCTTCTGATGGTGTATCTCAAATTCTTCAAGAATTTCCTCAATGGTACTATCTATAAAATGAGTCCCTTTATCGCTCATCAATATTCTAGGGCATCCAAATATTGTGACTACCTTCTCAAATAAGAAGTGCACTGCAGTCTCTGCATTGCACTCCTTCACTGGTGCTACCTCATCCCATCTGGTAAAGTATTATGTCACTGTAATAATATATCTATCCCATGATCTTCTTGCTGGTGGATTAATTGTTCCTACAAAGTCTACTGCCCACTTATCAAACACTTTCAAAGTTACTTGGGGTCTCAATGGCATCTCATCCCTCCTAGATGGCTTTCCAACTCTCTGACATACATCACAATTATGACAATACTCCTTTGAATCCTTGTGAACTGTTGGACACCATAATCCTGCATACAATACCTTCTGCTTTGTATCTTTCCCTACATAGTTTCCTCCAACAATCCCTTCATGTGCTTCTACTAAAATGATAGGACTTTCATGCTCCATAACACATCTCAAAATTTTTTCTGCACCAAGTTTGTACAAGTGACCTGTAATCAATTGGTAGTCTGCAGCTCTAAATACCAAGTTCTTCTTCTGTGTGGTATTAAATTTTTTGGCGCAAATCCTGTACTCAAAAACTCAATAATGTCATCAAAATACTCGTCAACTATCTGTATTGAAAACAATTGTGCATCTAGGAAGTTGTATTCCAAGTTACTTTGTTCTTCTCCATTAGTAATCCTTGATAGATGATCTAGACCTTCATTCAATCTTCTAGGTTTCACAACAGCTACAAAGTCAAATTCCTGAAACAATAGTGTTGGCACAAGGGTAGACCCAGGGTTCAACTCCAAGAGCGCACCAACAAGCCCTAACTACTATCCCTTTTGGAAACACTTGCGAAGTAGATGTAGTCTCACCCAAAGTAGCTATAGAGGGTTGTAGGACACAAGTGTCTACAACCAGAGGGAATGCATAATGGATTCATAGCAACAATACACAACCATCTAGTATTCTTTATCTTCCTTAAACCTACTGCACAATTTATACTTTAGATCTACTCAATATCACAATAAAAACATATCAAATTCTAGAGAACACAACATCAATCACACACAACACAAGATATACATGGTTCACCCTCTCCCTAGGGCTACGTCTGTTACACATCGAAATTACTCAACTGGATAAGTGTCGCATGTTCCTCTCAATTGTCGTAAGTGTCGCATATTCCTTACAACTTTCGCAAGTGTCACAAGTTGTTCACAAGTGTCGCCAATGATGTTCGAGCATACTGCCATGCCGACGACACTAAGGAGACACTTAAAACACCTCATATACTTGATCTAGAGAAGAGGAATTGATTAACTGGAGTCAAAGAAATCTTGACACCTGAGAAGAACTTTCAATCAAAGGTTCTGGGGGTGAGCGCTCCCCTATATCAGTCTAGGGAGCGCTAGCGCTCCCCTATAAGGCTTCAGGGAGTGTTATAACGCTCCCCTTCCCCCTCTGAAGGAGCGCTATCCACCTTTGGAGCGCTGGCGCTTCCCTCAAGCTTCCTAGGGAGCGCTACAACGCTCTGATGCCCCTTTTGAAGGAGCGATGCCTAATCTGAGGCAGTAGTTGGCCCGTTGAGGAGAATAAGGGGAGTATCTTTCAATATTATAAGGCAGTTGCATTCGAATTCTTGGTTTCATCAGGAGATCCCTGATCTAAGGAGAAGGTTCCTCAACTTGTTCTAAAGATAACTCAAGAGGTTAAGCTCCTCTTAACCTATATAAACAAGCTCTATGATGGTGAAAAGGGGGAAGAATTGCTAGTATGAAACCTATGATCTCATAGGAAACACACAGTTAGTCAAAGGAGAGTGATCAGTGAAGCTGCTGTTACCTAGGTTGTGGATCTTTCGAGCAAGGGTTAGACAAAGGGGACTTGACGAAGCTGTTGCATTCGCATCTACAATTGTAAGTATTGCTGTCATTATTCTCATTAATATGACAAGCTTGGCCTGTTTCTTTCTAGTTTGTGTCTGATGTTAAATGAACTTATCATTGATAGATAGATCTTTTTTCAAGATAATATCAATAGAGTAGGAGTGGTCGTATCTTGTTTGTCTACAGAGCTCAGCGAGGAGCAAAGGATCGGAGCGCAACTTGGAGTGTGCAGGGACAAACATCGATAAAGAGGTACTTCTGTTATCCTTCCTTATCATGTGTTAGCTTATATAGATTTTAAAGGAAGTCAGTGTCCACGTTAATCATTTTCTGTCTTAGAGTTAAGGTCAAGCTCTTTGAGGTAATCCACCTGTCTGCAGGGAGATTTTCCTACAACAAAAACTGGCGACTCCACTGGGGAGATAGCCTCAAATCGAAATTTTTTGTTTTGATTTCTCCTCATTGACCTTGTTGTACCCCTTGATTGTTTCAGACCTAGTTCACTCCTCTTTTGATTGGTTTCATGAGTTGATTGGCTCCCTAACCCATGATACTCAGCCTAATTGTCAAGATTGAATTGCAATTTTTGGAATTTTTGACATTTTTGGGAGTTTTTGAACCTGGCGCCCCTGTCCTTGTGTTAACAAAGCGCCAACACTCCCTCATAGCCTTATACAGAGCGCTATAACGCTCCTTGCCTTTGGCAACAGAGAGCTAGCCCTCCTTTGGCCAATAAACCTTCCAGAATTGCTTTTTCTGGGTTTTGCTTCTGTGTCTCTCCTATTGGGTAACCTTGTGAGTCAATGCTTCTTCCCTTCCATCCTTGACATCTATATTTTTGAAGAACGAACATCTTACTATTTGGATTTTGTAGCCTTCTTCACTATTGTTATTGAGTTTTTTTGTTATTTGGAGTCCGGAACCCATGCATTGTCTTTCTCTCTGTTTAACTGAGTAAAAAACCCTGGTGAAGGTCATCACAGGCCTACAGATCTCTTCATCTTGATTTTAGTCAAGATCATTGTTCTTCAACTTTTTCTTTTGGGTGTGAAGTTTGTTTTCTCTTTGATTGTTTCTTTTCTTTCGCTTTTCGTTTTGATTGCAATGAAAGAGTGTATTGTTTGTATGATTTTGCTTGTGCTGGTTTGATTTTCATTCATCCAAGAAGGTAATTAGCGAGACAAGCATTGTGTTGAATTGATCATTATTCATATACAAACAATGAAAAAGCATCTTCATGATTGATTGTGCATATTAGAATGTATCTCAAAAGTTTTAGCATCACATCAGGATTTGATTGAGAAAGAGAATTGTTTGAGGACATTCCTTATTTGTGCTTGTTAGTGAAAAAGAACTCTCTCTCTCCCTTAGATAGATGTTCATCGAAAACAAATGAATGCTTATCATCTCTGATGCATTTTTGGGACTGAGTCATAATTCCATTCGTTTCACTTCCATGCACCCCTTTTTGAGTAAAGAACAACTATAAAAATCAACGCTAATTAAAAATAATCTAGAACTTTTTCTTTTCTAGGATCCTCCACCAACAGTAGAATAGGCTTAGTACTTTGGATTAGGCTGTGAGAATAACTCTCCAAAGTTTTTCTAAAACAAACAATAGCATCCTGAGTTAGGGAGAGTCAAATCCAATCATCGTATAAGTCTACCTGAGATCCCCCTCTTACACAGGGGTTACGCACGAGGTCGCATTCGGGTGAGCTACGAGGACTAACCCTCCGTGGTTTAACTGATTGTGGTGGTCAGATCATATTATGGGGGTCACTTCAAGGTAAATCCACAATTACTGCGTGGAAGCCTTTTAGTTGATTTTGGGCTTGATACCCTACCCGTACGTTCAGATCGGACTGTCGACTGTTCCCGCCCAGGGGCTGACTGCGAATTGGTAACCTTAGTGGCCGTAATATTTAGGGTCTTACACAAGGTGATGGTGACGAGAAGTCTCACTGTACCTGGAGCAGACATTGGTCAAACTCACTCGGGGTCCTTGGAGGGTAAATCCACAATTACTGCGTGGAAGCTTGCACCAAGGCGTAAGTCCGTTAAGCAGGTCGCCATTGTAACTGTTCCACCATATCCCCACCCCTTCTGGACTTGATCATACGACGTTGGATTTCATCACCAACTAGTGCGGTCATCAAAAGAAGGTCCTGTTTGCTTGGTTGTGATTCTTATATTTATATTAGCGTATGTTGTTTCTTTTTGGTAGTTGGCCATAGATCTCTTTCGCCGACTCTTTTTCGCCAACATCGAACCTCCACGCCATTCGCGGAGGCTACAGGGACTTCCTCCAGAAAATATGGAAGGAAATACCCCTTTACCCCCTCATTCTACGTAGGAATCTCCTCAACAGAGCGAGGTTCAAAACACTACAACTTCTGAGGAAGAAGTTCCCACTCCTTTAGAGAATTTTCAAATTGTTTCAGAATCTCCGGAAGCTTACCGCATTTCGGAGGGATATGAACGACATATCCTCCAACTGAATTCCGCTGGTAAATTTGTCATCGTCAATCCTTCTAACATTTCGGCTGGGTCCCATCAAAACCCTTTAGCCAATAACCCTTTTTGGACCGCAGACATTGTTCGAAGTCCATCACGCTTGGTGCGAGATCTTTATGGAACAGGGGAAGGTGCCGACGCACCTTTTTCCTACACCGTACCCCTAAACCATTTTACCGGTACCACCACTTTTACAGCCACACCACCCGTTGGTCCAAACATATCGTCCGTTGGCCCAAGGTCTACTCTTCCCCTCCAGATGGCCCATTCTACAATGGTCCCTCACATTTCGACCATTCCCTCCGGTAATGCGGTGGTCAATCAAGATGCAATTGGCACACCTGTAACACCAAGACCTACACTCCCTTTTGGGTTCGGGGCACCGAATGCTTTCGCTGCCACCACTGCCCAAGCTACTACTACCCAAGTCATATCGGGAAGTTCCATACCTATCCAACGACCCGGAGGGACCAGTCTTGGTGGTCCTAATCCGCTTGGTGGCGCCGGTCAATCTTTCATGTCTGGTTCTCAAATTCCAGGAACTCTACCTCAAGTTGGGGGGAATCCTCCTATCGGAGGAAAAATTCCATTCAGGGGGCACCCTCATACTGGGGGACAGCCTCAATCCGGAGTCTACCATCAACCACACGGACAAAATGTGTCTGCCGCACCTAATTCGTGGAACGCTCCTTTTCAAGGGAACACACAGTTCTCGACAGGACAAAATTCTCAGACTTCACAACAACCCCCTTTTGGACAAATGCCAAACCCAACCTATAACCCGCAAAACCCTTCCGGTTATCCTCCGCTCACACATGCTTCTGAAAACACCTCAAATCCTGTGTACTCTGGTCAAAACCAACCTCATACAAGAGGGCCCACTAGTTATAATTACCCACATAACCCGGTAATGGGCCCTACTGGTGTCCCTCTGCCACACCAACATTACCCACAGGTTAATCGACAACTACCTTTTCTAGCTACTCTGGATCTTCCAAACTTGTCTCGATTAATGAATGACCCTATTTATCACTCTCTGGTTTGGCCAGCTATCCCAGCTAAACTTCCTTCTGATATCCAAAAATTTGACAGAAAGTCGGGAGAAGACCCAAACAACCACGTGATGACTTTCCATTTTTGGTGTTCATCCAACTCCCTCATGGATGATTCTATTCGTTTGCGTGTTTTCAAATGAACACTTACGGGTTTCGCAGCGAAGTGGTATATTGAACTACCACGTGCATCTTTTCACAATTTCAACTCCCTCGCCATGTCCTTCCTCGCACACTTCCAACTGCCCATTCAATACGAGATGGGTACTGAACTATTAACCTCCCTTCGCCAGACAACTTCCATACATATCTCCGATCATATTCATGAATGGAGACGACGATGAAGGCTAATCAAAGCGATCATCCCTGACCAATTGTTAGCAGAATGGTTCACTAAATCATTATTACCCCAGATCGCTCGTGATGTTGCCATGTGTGGTGTTTTCACCGAGGAAGAAGCCATCGCCCGAGCTCAGTACTTAGACTTAGTCTATTCACAATCCGATACTCTGTACGAGTTGATCCCAAACGCTACCCGTGCCACTAACTATCCATCCAAACCATCGTCTGCTTCCCACGTGGATGGAGTTATTGGCTCTATCAAAACCCAATCTACTACCCAGTCTACTGGAACAATTCAGCGGCCCACTTCAACGGTTGATCCCAGTCCGACTGCACCCTCTTCTACCCCCCCTCAAACTCAGGTCTCTGAGGTGAATGCGGTCCAATCAACCCCTTCACAACAACTTGGGGGAAAGAATAAAGTGAGAAATAAACCAAAGAAAAATAATAACAACGAACAACCAAAACCCAACTGCAAACCCCTGCTGCCGGAAAACAACCACAACGAAAACCAAAATTCCCATGTCTCATTTGTGGAGATGATCATTACACTCAAGACTGCCCACATCGCAATGAAGTGGCCAAAATTTTCAAGGGAAACTCACAACCTGTTGTGCTTACTTAGCCTTTTCCACAACATCAATCTTTGGTTGCTCAAACCCCCACGCCGGGGGGCAGTTCCAACCAACCCCACGATGAGGCCTCGACAAGTGCCCACATTTACATGTTCAATGGGGTTAATCTAACCACTCGCTCTGTGACATATGACATGCCAGTTAAACCTGATAAGCCGAAGATCGCTAACGGTTCTCCGCTGGACCCGTTACCATCCTCTGTGAATCCTCCATCTGTTATCCCTCCATCCGGGCCACTCCAGATCGAGAAACCTTGTTTTGACTCCATCGTACGCCCTCCTAAGAGCACCATCCAAAAATCTACTTTCAATCCTAATTCACGGGCTGCCCAAAATTACAATATTGTAGAATATTTGGCCCTAGCACCGTGTGCTATGTCCACCTTGGAAGTTCTACAACACTATCCCAACCAACGTAGAACGCTCTTAGCCGCTATTGGTGCTTTTGATCCTGAGTCATCAAACAACCTCACATTTAATCTGGACGACCATCAACCGTGACTCTCCCACTAGCTAGCTTTCCAAATCAACGTTGTTGTTCACAATCAACAAATCCACCGAACTATCTTGGATGAGGGAGCCTCTACCTATGTCATGTCTCTAGCCTGTTGGAAAGGCTTGAAATCACCTGCCCTTAACAAATCCCCTACCATGTTACGTGATTTTGATGGACGAGGTTTTCATCCTCACAGATTATTACAATCCTTAGCCGTTCAATTGGGCGACAAAACTGTTACCGTTGACGTCGAGGTGGTTGATTCTCCCCTCGATTACAACCTATTACTCGGAAGAAGTTGGTTCTACGCTATGACTGTCGTCGCCTCGTCGGTGTTCCGATGTGTACAATTACCCCATCAAGGAAAAATTGTTACCATCGATCAACTTGATTTCTGTACACCCGATGCTCGTATCCCTGCCACCAACAACATTCCCTTTTTGGGAGACCACCTAGTTACGTATGAAAGTGTTGGTGTTGGCTTATTGAAAGATTCTAGCCTTATGGGTACATTCCCTACACCACTTCCACCTACCGCACATCATATTTCCGTCGTCAATATGGTCTTGACTATGCCTTATCAATCCTTGGAATCATCTGATCCTTGGATTGTACCTAGTCCTTTGGAATTTGATGTGCTCAGTGACACTATGCCACTTAGCCCAGCCGAGGCCGCATACGTAGCTATTCAATCTGCCTCTCCCTCTTCCAACAATTCACATTCGTTGGCACCCGATGCCTACTCGATGCCCTCATGGTTGGATTCCCTATCATCTGCCGTCGATTACATTTCCCACATTTTTCCTTCTGACGAATCGATTATGGAAATGCTCAACATTGACGATCTGCCTTGGGATGATAACCATCATCGATCCTCTTTTCTTCCGCCGTTGGAGGAAATTCACCGAGACATACACTCTGTCTCCCCTCCTGATGTTACCAATGCTCCGCAATCTTCTATTCTCACACAAGATACTCTCTCTGAGGGGAACATGGGTAGGATCTCCACTACGATCATGATTGACATTTCGATCAAAGAAGGTATCGTGGAAAACATCAACCTTGGTGCCAATTTCACACCCGACAAAGTGGTTTCTTACACCGCTTTGTTTAAATAATTCCGCGACATCTTCACATGGAGCTACGAGGAAATGCCAGGGATCGACCCTTCGATTTTCATGCACAAAATAAAAAATTACCCTGACGTGAAACCCGTTCGACAAAAACTTCGCCCGGTTCATCCTAAGAAAATCGCAGCTATAAAGGCAGAAGTTGAAAAACTTCTAAAATCTGGCTTTATTTATCCCATCCCTTTGACAGAATGGGTCTCCAACCTTGTTCCGGTTGCCAAGGAACAAGGGACCATCCGTGTTTGCATTGGCTATTGAGATCTCAACAAAGCTTGTCCCAAGGACAACTACCCTACTCCCTTCATCGATCAAATCATCGATAATTGCGCAGGGAGCGTGATATTCTCTTTCATGGATGGATTTTCTGGACATAACCAGATTGAAATCTTACCTGCTGAACAACATAAGACAACCTTCATCTACCCTTGGGGTACTTTCACCTACCGAAAGCTACCTTTTGGCCTTAAAAATGATGGTGCCACTTTCCAACGGGCCATGTCGTACGCTTTCCACAACATCAAACATATAGCAGAACCATACCTTGATGATTTACCCGCCCATTTGATAAATCGATTCGATCACATTGACCACTTAAGGGTGATTTTTCGTCGATGTAGGTTCTACCATATTCCTCTGAACCCTCACAAATTCATTTTTGCTATCGAATCCGGTCGACTCCTCGGTTTCATTGTCTCCAAAGACGGGATCAGGGTGGATCCCTTAAATATTAAGGCCATCCTAGCCTTACCCCCACCTACCAATTTAACCCAACTCCAAATTTTGCAAGGCAAAGCAAACTTTCTTCGTCATTTCATCTGCAACTATGCTGAGATAACTAAAGGGTTTATGTGGTTACTGCAAAAGAACATCCCTTTCATCTAGGATGAAAATGCCCAATGGTCATTTGATGCTCTCAAGAACACTTTGACCCACACACCTTTATTACATCCCCCCGAATATACAAAGGAATATATCCTTTACTTGGCTGCTTCCACTTCCACTATTGCGATGGTGTTAATTCAGGAGGACCCTAACGACGAAGAACATGCGATTTATTATCTGAGCATGATTCTATCCGGACCCGAACTCAGATATTTGCATGTCGAGAAACTGGCTCTGGCAGCCGTCATTGCTGTCCAGAGGTTCTGCCACTACATCTTATTACGCACCACCACGGTAATCGCAGACTCCAACCCTATGTACCACGTCTTGACACATCAAGTACTTGGGTGCAAATATTCAAAATGGATTGTTATTCTTCAAGAATTCGATCTTGAGTTTGCGAAGGCCAAAGCCAAAAAATCCCTTGTGTTTTCCGAGCTCATCTGTGCTCTCCCTCGTGCCGATGAAGACATCGAAACTAGAGATCCTCTACCTGATGAATCTCTCTTCCTCATTAGCACCTCTGATCCTTGGTACAGAGACATTCTCCTCTACCTTCAAACTCAATGTTTTCAGCCCAACATTTCTCGCGAAGAGCGTCGACGCATTTGTCACCACTCTCGTCATTATCTCATCATATGCGACACCTTGTATCACAGTGGTATTGATACCATCCTTCGGCGATGTATGATTCACGAGGAGGCTGAACGTGTTTTGAATGATTGTCACCTTGGCGCCTATGGTGGTCACCTTTTCGGGATGGCCACAGCCCAAAAACTCCTACGTGTCGGCTACTTTTGGCCCTCAATTTTCAAAGATTGCATCGAGGTCGTCAAAAAATGCCCACCCTGCCAAATCTTTAACAAGAAGGCACACACCCACCCTACTGCGTTGCACCCTATTATCGCCATCAGCCCCTTTGCCAAATAGGGCATCAATTTCATGCAGTGTAAGCCTACCTCAGCCAGGGGGGCACGGTTACATCATCATTGCCATCGACAACTTCACAAAATGGGCTGAGGCTATGCCTACCTTCCTGAATGATGGCCGTACTGCAGGTCTGTTCCTTTTCAACCATATTATAACTCGTTTTGGTGTACCATGTGCCATTTTCACTGATCATGGTGCACACTTCAAAAACCATATGATGAGCGAGTTACATGTCAAATTGGGTTTTCGCCATGAAAACTCATCCCCCTACTACCCTCAAGTGAACGGGCAAGTTGAGGCTATCAACAAAGTCCTAAAAACCATGATCCAACGCATGGTAGGGGAAAACAAGACATCGTGGCATTTACAACTTTTCTCCGCTCTCTGGGCCTATCGCACTTCTGTGAAAACCTCAACTGGATTTACTCCTTTCCAGTTGGTCTATGGCATTGAATCCATCCTACCAATCGAGTGTGAGATTCCATCACTCAAACTGAAAGTAGAAGTCCTGCCCCATACTTCTGCCGAAGAAGAACGATTCTTGTATTTATCCAAATTGGACGAAACACGTCGCGATGTTGCTCTTGCCAATGAGGCACATCAAAAACGTATTAAGAGTCAATATGACAAATCCGTCCACGCTCGGACTTTTGCAGAAAGAGACTTAGTCCTTGTTTACGACCAAGCTCACGATAAATTGGGGATAGGAAAGTTAGAACCTATGTGGCATGACCCTTACATCGTGAAATGTGTTCTACATAGAGGTGTTTAGGAACTAGTTGATCATGATGGAATTTCCCTGGGAGAGCCCTGAAACGGGCTTTACCTTAAAAAGTACTATGCCTAGATCACCTAGCATTTGTACTTTGTACATTATTGTATTTTAGTTTGGTGTGTCTATTTCTTTCGCGTGCTCGAGTCTTTACTGTCGCCACTCATGAATGTGATTTTTTTTTCGTGCACAGATGATATCTTCCTTTCCTACCTTGTTTGGGTTCGTAGATGGCGCTAGCCGACATACCCGGAACATTGCTTCGGCAGCATGGGTTATTTACTAGTTTGACGAGGTGGGGAATTCAGGAGGTATCTGCTTAGGACCAGCAACCAACAATATGGCAGAATATCATGTTGTCATTGGACTGTTGACCCAAGCCTCCTCTCTAGGTATCTCTCGTATCATTATTTACTTAGACTCCCAACTCGTGGTTTATCAACTCAACCGTATCTACGCTAT
>ML777000.1:1148248-1160595 GCA_009831015.1 Picea engelmannii
CCATGACTGAAATGTTTGGATTACATCAAAAAAGTATGTAGAAGAGAAAAATATTGGGTCTTTCCACCCATGCAACGTCGCCTGACAAGGCATACAAAATATGATCACCGGAGAGACTCTAATCTCCCCGCACTACATTGTGCTGCGAGTAACACATCACCGCGTGTACTACGTGCCTCAATAGAGAATTGATATTCTCCGGTACTCCCATAGTGTGCCTCTGCAGATGTAAAGGAACTTCCCCCCTCCGCAGAGGAGGGATACCCATAGTAAGGCCTTGGAGGTTTCTCTCAACCTCCCAGAGACCTACCACTGGTACTGTCGGATCTGCAACAACCGGGACGCCTCCGCGACGTCCTGGTATCGGTATATCAGCCGTGCGCATTGCTCCCTTGTATTCATGTTGAAAGCAACACATCTGTTAAAAACTCTTCTACATACCCCCAAAAAATATATATACATTAAAAACTCAAAAAAAAAAAACTAGACAAGGTATGGCTCAGTCTCTTACCTGACGCATCCCAGTCTTCCCCCGTGGGAAAAATCAAATCCATGCTCCCATGGAAATCTACCTCAGCATAAGGGAATTCCTCTATCCAGAGATACTGCCGTCTCAGCCAGGAAAATAAATCGCCAGTGAAATGGAACTCTGACTCCGATACTAGCCTTGGAGACAGACTAGTCCACCTCTCCATCCTCGGTTCATCCATTGGTTGCACCACGAGTGCTATCTGAGGCTGCATCTGCGGGATGCGCTCTAGAAAAAATGAGACAAAAAATGAGCCATAACCAAACTGCTTCTGTCCCGTCTTGCACCGTGAAATCTGTTCCTTCACATTTCGGAGGAACCCTGCACTCTAGTTGAACAGTATTGGTTCCAAACATTGAACACCATAAGCCACTTGTGATCTTGATGCCAGATGAGTGCTAGTACTTCCTGTCACAGTAAACAGTATAGATCAGAGGGGTAGCTCTCAAATATCTTTGATAGGGATTCTACCCCCTACCAGCCTTTCTCGTGGGATACAGTGGCGTGCCAGATACACGTCCACTTGTTCAGGTAGCGCCCTCTGCCCGGAGAAAGATATGGGCACCCCTCTTTTCGAGAGGCCAGTCAAAAAATACACGTCTTCTAAGTCAATGGTTAAAAGATGTGTGCCAATTCAGAATTCTTGCTCTGCAACATCCCATAGGCCAATCATATGCTTGAGCAATAAAATCTCTTTCTTCATTTTTTGCAACTTGAAGAATTTAAGCAAACCACAAGCTCGCAACGCAGCCCGTGTGTGGGGACTCCGCAAGGCAACTAAGTCATCCATCTCATGTTCTCTTTCTTTCCACTCGATCATGGTCGCCGAAGTTACCTACAAAACAAAAAACAAAGAAAGTCATTATTTCCACGTTTTGGCAATTTTGACAATTTTCAAAAGCAATTTAAAACATGAAATAAGATGCTCACATCATTTAAAAGTGACCACACACTCTTTCATAACTACCACGCCCTCCCTAGCCACTTAACATTCATCAAATAACAATGAAAACGTTTTAAAAAATCAAAATGACTTTGGAATTGCGTGGGCATATGGGAAGATGGTTTATGGGTTCCTTTAGCAAAAGACGACCTTTCTAATTGACTATTGGGGCATTGACATCTTAGTCACCCTTTTCTAAAACATTTTTTTGTAAAAGAATCCCCCTTTTCCATTGATTTTTAAAGAGGCCTATTTGGTTCTATTTGGGGCAACTTAGGGCTTCGTATTTTAAAATAAATGATTCTATGAAAGTGAATATTGAACCATGTAATTGAAAGAAGAAGAGATGGACACCTACCTGGTCCGAACGACAAGCAAAATGGTGAACCGTAGCTCTGGCAGCAAGCAAAATAAGATCTGCTTCAAAATGAGATTCTCCACTACTCCAAAATCCTTATGCAAAATGAAATGGTAAATGGAATTTTCATTGTATTTCTATTTATAAATTTTCATTTTTTACAAGTTATAGTCATTTTTGGGTTTCTCTAATAATATAATGGCTTTACTAAACCCCTGGTTTGTAGTTCTGACATCACAGGTTTCCTGGCAGTTCTGATGGATTATGCACCTTGTCGCACTTATGAGCATAGTCTTAGTTCGTTCTCAAGCTCGATAATATGAGAACGTAACTGGGTAAACTTTTATCTCTTTTTCGGACCCGTACGGATACACGAACACACGAAAAAGGAACCCCCCTGGAGTCTACTTTAAACCCTTTTTAGACTCTCTAAATATGAAAAGATTGTCGAGTGACCTCGCTTCCTTTCACACTCGTTAAAAGGTCAGAAAGGGCGTCTTTCGAGCGATAGTTTACGCCTTTTTCGGTCTTGTTAGACTACTGTACGAAAAAGGAACTGAGAGAGTTCTCTTTTAAGTGTTTTTCCAAACTCTATAATCCCGAAAAACCTTTGAGTTTTCTGTCCTTGGACTCGTTAAAGCACACATCGACATGCCCATATGGGACCAAACCCTTACTTCTTCCGGTTCATTAAACAAAGGAAGAGGAACTTATTGAAGGTGAGTTATATCGAGCATGTGTTATCCTCCTCAAGCTCATTAAATCAAAAAGAGGTACTCATCTATCTGGATGGGGGAAAAATTGAAAGAAACAAGCCAAGCAGTCTCTTGAGAACATCATCCAACACTTCTTAGAGTCTCCCTTGAACATGACACTTTGTCATATGCATGCATCATAATCTGCTGAACCTTTGCACTGAACCAATCCTTTGAGTCCCTTTCACTCCTTTGGGTCACCCGATGCAAGTCACAGTATCTACTGCATAGTTTTGGTCCATATCATGTTTTTTCTATTGTGCCTCAGTGTTCAAGGGAAGTATCTACCTCGAGAGTCAGCCATCCCAAATATCTTGCCTCAAAATTTGTGTCCGTCCATGTTCATTTGATGTGCCAATTACGTCTCCATGTATGTTTCTTGTTGTTGATGGGGGATACATCAAGGCCCTCCATCAACGAGTCTATTCCTGTCGACTTCAACACATTATCCGAGAATTAGACTTAGAAACCAGTTAGTACTTTGGGACCTGCATGCCTCAATGGTAGGCCTCCTCACGTTCGACAGTAGGTTTACATCATTGATTTCTGATTGGATGATTCCACTGATGTTCGACCTCAGCTCATCTATTCACATTCGCTGGAATGTACTAGGGTCCCTTGGGAATCATCGACATCAATGGTGATCTCCCTCACACTTGTTAACGATTCACACTATTGACCGATAATCAAGTGGCTTCTTCCATGTTCGACATCAGGACATCTATTCACATGGTTAGAATCATACCACGTTGGGATCGGTAAAAAGACCCTGGGTTCAGTAATCACTTTGATATATGATTTGGCCAGGTTGCGAAGGAGTTTCTATTGGACAAACAACACATACACTGTTACATAGATCCACTTTGTATTGGTCGTGGCTATGTCTTGTCATCTCATAGATCCACTGTGTATTCTTTGTGGCTACGATCAGTCTGAGTCATCAGAGTATAGATCCACATTATATTTTCAGTGGCTATACCTTTTTATCAATACAATTATGGATTCGTAGTGTATTTTATGGCGGCCATATCTCGCGAGTCTTGATCACCCAAGCATAGGTATGCCTGCCTTGGGTTTTGAAATATGTCATGATATTTGTTGGATGTTTGTGTGCAGCTTCCGTCAGGTTCTCTGAGTCTATACCCTTGCTTGAATGTCTACAAAGAATTTCAGTTATCAGTTCACATCTTCTAACTTCATACTTTGGGGGGAATTCTGTTACACATCAAAATTACTCAACTGGATAAGTGTCGCATGTTCCTCTCAATTGTCGTAAGTGTCCCATCTTCCTTACAACTTTTGCAAGTGTCACAAGTTGTTCACAAGTGTCGCCAACGATGTTCGAGCATACTACCATGCCAATGACACTAAGGAGACACTTAAAACACCTGATATACTTGATCTAGAGAAGAGGAATTGATTAACTGGAGTCAAAGAACTATTGACACCTGAGAAAAACTTTCAATCAAAGGTTATGGGGGTGAGCGCTCCCCTATATCATTCTAGGGAGTGCTGGTGCTCCCCTATAAGGCTTCAGGGAGCGTTATAACTCTCCCCTGCCCCCTCTGAAGGAGCGCTATCCATATTTGGAGCACTGACGCTTCCCTCAAGCTTCCTAGGGAGCGCTACAACACTCTGATGCCCCTTTTGAAGGAGCGTTGCCTAATCTAAGGCAGTAGTTGGCCCGTTGAGGAGAATAAGGGGAGGATCTTTCAAGATTAGAAGGTAGTTGCATTCAAATTATTAGTTTCATCAGGAGATCCCTGATCTAAGGAGAAGGTTCCTCAACTTGTTCTAAATATAACTCAAGAGGTTAAGCTCCTCTTAACCTATATAAACAAGCTCTATGATGGTGAAAAGGGGGGAGAATTGCTAGTATGAAACCTATGATCTCATAGGAAACACACAGTCAGTCAAAGGAGAGTGATCGATGAAGCTGTTGTTACCTAGGTTGTGGATCTTTCGAGCAAGGGTTAGACAAAGGGGACTTGACGAAGCTGTCGCATTCACATCTACGATTGTAAGTATTGCTGTCGTTATTCTCATTAATATGACAAGCTTGGCCTATTTCTTTCTAGTTTGTGTCTGATGTTACATGAAATTATCATTAATAGATAGATCTATTTTCAAGCTAATATCAATAGAGTAGGAAGTGGTTGTATCTTGTTTGTCTACAGAGCTCAGCGAGGAGCAAAGGATCGAAGCGCAAATCAGAGCGTGCAGGGACAAACGTCAATAAAGAGGCACTTCTGTTATCCTTCCTTCTCATGTGTTAGCTTAGATAGATTTGAAAGGAAGTCAGTGTCCACGTTAAGCATTTTCTGTCTTAGAGTTAAGGTCAAGCTCTTTGAGGTAATCCACCTGTCCGCAGGGAGATTTTCCTACAACAACGTCCACAAAAATGTGCTTTATAATATATTAAGATGAAGCATACAGTTCTTGTCTGGGCTCTTAGCTAGCAGATATTCTTTCTTCTCCTCCCTATCTCTCCCCTCCTTGTGCACCCAGCTGCAGGGTTGATCTTTGCACCCAACTGAAGGTCTTACAATTTCAGAAGGCTCTAAACTTATCACTTCTCTCTCACACAACAATAATCACTCATGCCAACAACAAAATAAAACTCACAATACCAACAACCCATCCCAGGTCCTCTAGACCTCTATTTATACATTACAATAGTTCATCGATAGCCTTAGGCTGAGACCTAAGTGTCAAAACCCTAGATACCAAAACCCTAGGTCAACTTGACCCACATTTTTAGGGCTTCACTAGCTTGTCTTCCCTTCCTTCTCACGTGGTGCTCCAAAGCATCCAACAACAAATTTTTTCGCTTCCCGAGTTGTCCAAAATCTATCTTCCTTTCAGATCTGTCATCCTCAATATTCTCGTTCGACAACCTACTTTTTCTTACTTCATACCATATTTTCTTCTCTTCTACTCACTTCGACCCAGTATCAATCACTGTGTCTTCCGCACAGTTTTCATTTTGCCTTTTCTTCCTTGATCCTCGCTTGCTTCCATAACCAAGGGCCAATAGGCCCCCAAAACTCACATGTGTCTCATTCGGAGGCACTTCAGATCTAATCCTTTTGTTTTACTATGAATTCAGACTGCGTGGGGTAGCATGTTTTTATAGCTCTATTCCTCCCTTCCTTCCTTTTGCAGACTATCTTTTCTATGTCTGGTACCCAGTTTCAACTGCACCTGGTACCTAGACCCTTTTCCTTTTTCTTTTACTGAGATTTGCAAGGCAACTGGTTGTCACAATACAATTTAAATTGGCTACCATTCACTAATCCCTCCTTCCATTCTCCATTCAAAGTCTTCAACTGCACAACTCCTCCGTCTGTAACATAGGAAACCTCATATGGCCCGAGCCAATGCATTCTGAACTTTCCTGGATGCTTCATGAACTTACTGTCATAGGTCAATACCAAATCAACTTGCTTAAATGCATTCTTTTTTATGTGTCTGTCATGGTAGGCCTTCTCTCTTTCTTTGTGAAACTGCTGGTGAAATACTGCAATAAATCTATCTTCTTCCAGTTTGACCAACTACGCAAGCCTCTCTTGCATAACGCCAATATCATCCATATATGTAAGGGATTAAATTCTCAGACTAGGAACCAAATATTCCATGGGTACAACTTCTTCTAGACCATAGACCAATTTTAAGGGGGTCTGCATGGTCAGTTTCTTGCAAGTGGTTCTATAGGCCCATAATACTGCTAGTACTCTCAAATCCCAGTCATCCCTGCGCACACTGCATATCTTCGTTAGCACTATCTCCAATATTTTATTGAATGATTCAACTGTCCCATTTTCTTGTGGATGATAAGGTGTGCTCTTCTGATGGTGAACTTCAAATTCTTGAGGCAAGGCTTCAACGGTCTTATTGATGAAATTCGTGCCTTGATCGCTCATAAGGGTCTTCGGGCATCAAAACTTGGTTATGATGTCATCAAATATGAAACATGTAGTTGTAGTTGCACTGAAATCCTTAAATGTTGTTTCTTCTACCCATCTAGTCAAATACTCGGTCACAATGATTATGTATCTAGCTCTTGTACACTTCCCTGGTGGGTTTATAGGTCCTACGAAGCCAATGGCCCATTTCTCGAATGCTTGTAGGGTCAATTGTGGGCTAAAGTCATTTCAACTTTTCTGGATAGTTTCCCAACTCTTTGACATGCATCACAAGCTCTGTAATAATCCTTAGCATATATGTGTAGAGTAGGCCACCAAAGGCCATCCCCAAGAATCTTCTGCATTGTTTCTTTCCCTGCGTAGTGTTCTCCTGCGATGCCTTCATGTGCTTCGGTGAGGATCAATGGTTTCTCTGCTTCCATAACACACCTTCTTAGTATCTCGTCAGGTCCCATCTTGTATAATTGTCCAACTATAAGTGAAAAGTCTGCAACATGCACTACTAGATGTTTCTTCTGGGTGATTGTATATTCACTAGGTTCCATTCCTGTTGATAGGAACTGGACTATCTCCATGAAGTGATCATCGATTTTTCTAATGGCCAACAACTGTTCATTCGACAGTGTATCCTCCAAGCTAGTAGTCTCTTCTCCATGTTACAACCTCGACAAGTGGTCAGGGCCTTTGTTCATTCGTCCTGGCTTAACCATAATCTTGAAATCATATTCCTGAAATAGTAGAAGCCATATGCATATTATTCCCCCCAACACTGGTCTTTTGACTAAGTATTTCAGCGCAGAGTGATCAGTAAATTTTTTAAAGTGTCCTCCCAACAAGTAGTGGTGGAAATTCTATAGCGCATACACCATGGCTAACCCTTCTCTCTCAGTGGTGGTGTAATTAATCTCATCTGTTGATATCTTTCTGCTAGCAAAGGATAATGGGTGGTCGATGTATCCTATTCCTGGTTGTGATATCACAACTCCTAATGCAATGGAAGATGCATCGATATGCACATGAAACTCCTTACTCCAATATGGGAAATCTAGAATAGGCACAACAACCATTTTTTGTTTTAGTGTGTCAAAACTTTGCTGACATTCTTCTATCCAATGAAACTGACAATATTTCTTCAAAATATTCTCCATGGGTGCAGTAATCTATGCATAGTCTTTAATGAACTTCCTATAGTATTCCAGTATGTCCTAGCATAGTGCGCAACTGTTTGACTGAAGTAGGAGGGGGTAGATAGACTATAATGGAAATCTTGGATGGATCTACCAACAATCCCTATTTGCATACAATATGACCTAACAACACTTCAAATGGTGAAAAGAAAATGCATTTATTCAGGTTTAAGGCAATTTGAATCTGCCTGCACTTATCCAAAATTAGTCTTAAACATTCAATATGATTATGCAAAATGATGAAAACATTCCAATCATCAAAATATGCTTCCATGAATTTATGTGAAAACTCCTTAAACGCTTCGACCACCACCCTGGAAAAGATGCCTGGTGCATTCTTCAAGACAAATGGTATCACTTTATACTGGTAGGATCCCCATTCTGTTGAAAATGTGGTCTTATGGCGATCTTCCTTGGCAATCTAGATCTGATGGTATCCTGAAAATCCATCTGTAAAAGAATATACCCCCTGTCCTCCTACATTGTCTAACACTTCATCAGTAAATGGTGTAGGTAATGGGTCATGCAAATAGGCATCATTCAACTTCCTGATATATACAAAGATCCTAATCTCTCCTATCTTTTTGTCTTGTACAACCATAGGGATAATCCATTATGACTCTTCAACAGGTTCTATGATTCCTGCTTCCAACATTTTGTCGAGCTCAAGTTTCACTTTCTCCTTATATTTAGGGTTCAATCTGTAAGGTCTCTGTTTGAATGGTCTGACATATGGTTTCAAAGGGATCCTCATCTCTCCCATAGGCCATTTAATTCCCTTCATATCAGTGAACTTGGTTGGAAACAAGTCATGATATTCATGCAGTAACTCTGTAATCTTGTCAATAGTGGAAACATCCCAATAGTCTCCAACATTGGCAAGCTTCGGTGTTTACTCTATTCCAATATTGAATTTCTTGATCTTGATCAACTTTCCAATGTAAGGTAGCACAACAACTGGTCTTGCTATGTCTCTTTGTCCTTCTGTTTCGACGATTTTCACCTTCCTAGGATCATCATCTTCATTAGCATTGATGTTGTAACAACCTTGCAGTTTCTGAAGAGGTGCATTCCATTAATCCTCTTCTTGCTCCAAAGGGAATATAGGTGCCTCCTTGAACACTTTCTATCTTAAAATATGTAATACTTGATCCACTATAGGATATTGGCTTTCAAATAAGAAGGTAGTTACAAATTTCTGGGTCATACCTTCCCAATTTGCAGTGATGAGGCACAATTCTTCTTGTAGGTACCAGTTGATAGGGGTTGTGTCCAACGTGTTTATGAATTTATGCACCCATTGCTCTTGATGAATGCTTCTCCAGGATTCCTCGCATCTTCACACATGGTCTTTCGAGAAGCTTCGACTTGTGTATCTAACTTCACAACTTTCTACTTGCTCTGCAATTCGCACTGTCATCAAAGTGTGACACTGTACCCAATCATTAATATTGTTTTTGTGTGTCCCCCACCATCTCACTGGAGTTGATTTCAGGGCCTCATCCATTGCCAACAATCTTTGTTGTGTTGGTACAATTTCTTCAAAGTTCACCAAGAATGCTTCTAACTGATTCAGACCGTCAAAGGTGGGCAAGTTACTTATTGTTGTGCCGATTCAGTGAACTTCTAGGGTTAATCTAGCACTTCTCCTTGTAGATACTTTGTACATTTTGTTCTGCCAGTTCTCCAGTGCTTCTTCTGAGTCCGATGAACATGTGCTATAACTTCTCCAGCTCAGATTCCCATCCTCCGTAGGATTAATGTAGTCCTAATGTCTGGCTGTTAATTTGTATATGTTTTCTAGTTCATATGGGTGGTATTCTTCTCTGATGGGTTCTGTGTATCACTGACCTTCATCAGGATCCAAGGGTGTGATGAACCTAAGGCCATATCCTTCAAACTCCATTTTTCTTTTCTTTAAATCAACCATAGTGGAATTATTGAAAGTCCAATCAATTCCTAACAACACAGGGTAAGGACAACTATCATCAACTATCTCAATCAACTCGAAGTCTGCAAATCTCCTTACTTCATCGATGTCCACAGGGACATGTTCCAATCTACCAAAGGGGCTTACTTCCTTCTAGTTAGCCATCCTAAGCCTGATAGGGGAATATATCAACTTCAGTTTTCCCATCAGTTCCTAGGTCTGCTTCGTCATGACATTGACTTCCGACCCTAAGTTGAGGAGCACATAGTCTATATCATACTCTCAAGTTTGAGCATTCAAGTGTAGTTCCTTATTTTTCCTTCTCCTTTTTGAGACTTGGTGTACTTCTCTATTCAGTAAAGGATATACCCTTCCTACCTCATACTATCTGACCAAATTTTGCAGTTCTTGTATGGATTTCTCATCTTTAATCAGCTCTATAAACATATACAAGAAAATGACAAGTTTACTCACCTCTTTTACATCTCTAGGTGAAGAAGACTGATCAAATGCCAAAGTCATTCCACATTATCTTACTTCTAGTCGGGTCTTCGATTAAGAACCTTGATCTCCCCTGAATTCTTTTCTTGCCTCCTCAAATATTTGTTTTTCTTTCTTTGCATCAAATGTTTGTGTCCTCTCAGTAGCTTTCCCGACTCCTGATTCTTCTATAGTATTTCCTTGGATCATTTTGTCTTCTCCTGTAACAAAGCCACCTCTAGTGATAACAATGACTCTGGGATGTACTCCACGAGGTACTGCTTTGATTAGTTGTATTTGCATGTTTTGTTGAGGTCTCCGTCTCTCTTGAATTTTAGCCAACAATGATGGAAATTCCTCGATAACATGCTCGAAGGAGTTGCAATGGATGCAAGTGGTAGAAGGTTTTTGAGAGTCCATTTCCAAGTCTCCTGGCTATGTGCAGTTATAACAAATTATCTATACTCAACCTTGATGCATACCTCCTCCTCTTCCTCTTCCTCGGAATCCACCATGAGGGTTGAAGTTTCCTCTCCCAGGGGAGTTATACTGCGCAGTGCTTCTTTCTTGTTGTACTTCACCTTGAATTTTGTATATATCCCTTGACCTTTATTGCATGAGGTCATAAGCCCTACAATCCCTGTCATCATGTCCTACCAACTTGCAGAATGTGAAATACAGATTTGTGGGTGTCTGGACATATTTTTGCAGATAGTAACATTCACCAGGGCGATGTCAATTTCTACATACCTCACACCAGGGTAGGGTAACTTGCTTCAAGGGGCACGGAGCTCCATAAGCCAAGTATTCATGGAATAGGGGAAAGTTATCCTTGTCATGGCCTTTTGATTTGCATCTGATACACCAAATGTTTTCTCTTTTAACTTTTCCCTTGTCTTTCTTCATATCTTCGACCTCTAGTGATAGGCTAGTTAGCTGAATCAATATTTGACTCATACCTGAGCTGGATTCTCCCATTGGGGTTGATTATAATTTAATGGGGATTTCCAGTGCCTTAGCCTGTGAAGTAATATTCTGTTGCATCAGAGGAACTTTGATGTGTGGAAAGAGGGCAACAATGAACCATTCCTTGTTCTTCTCATCTGTGATCTAAAAACTCAAGTGGCCCGTCAAGGTTTTAAACCTCTGATCGAACTCCCATACGGGTTCATCTATTCTCTGCTTGATTTCTATTAGTTCTATAATGCACTATGACTCTAACTTAGGTTTCTTGAATTCCACAATCAACGCATTCTTGATCTCATTCAGTGGGTTAGGCTGGGCAATTCCCTTAAAAAATTTCATGTACCATCTCAATGCATGGTCTCTTAGGGTAGTACTAAACTGATCTCATTTGAAAGCTTCGTCGATGATGTTCTTAATACTCCATACAGATTCACATAGAAACCAGTGTTGATCGAGATCTTCAAATACATCTCCTCTGAAGGTGGGTAACCTCATCTCATATTCCATAGATCTTCCTAGGTTTCTTGACTGAGTATGTGGAAGACTACTAGTAACAGTGCTCTTAGCACTCTGGTGACTCTGATTACTCTAATTGCTTAATGTTGTTGAAACAACAATAGGATTAATAGTGCTTACTTCAATAGTTGACGAAGTTCCTAATTTTTTTGGCTCTTCTTGGTGAGGTTCCTCTGTCATAGTAGGTTTCTAATGCTCTTTGTCTATCAAATCTGCCTCTTCTCCATTGTAGAAACCCTCATCCCCATAGTTCTTATTAAAAAGGTTCATGAGAGGAACTTCTCTGAACACTCTCCCACTTCACGTATGTCCAGCCTCTGTGTCATTGTCATTGTCTGAGTTATTGAACATTATCTCTTCAATCCAGTAGACTATTGTATCTTCAATATGTTCTTCTCATGCAATAGCATCTTGATCTTCAGATTCAGAAAATGTAAAAATTTTCCTCTAGGTCCCTTAAAGAAATATCTCTCCTCTTGGCTATATGATTCTACTCTGTCAACAAAAAACTCATTGATATACCCTCCAATGGTACTATCAAACCAGTGATCTACTGCTCTTCACATGACATTATCAACTCTCTTAACATTCTTGATCAACACTGACATCCAAACCATAGGTGGCCTAGATCTGATCTCAAATTGGGTATCTTCTAACCTAGCTAGCCACTCATATAACTCCCTATGGATACCTCCAAAGAAAATCTCATGTATATCAGTAAATATATATCTTTCCAGCCAATCCTCTGTACTAATAT
>ML777000.1:1160624-1207001 GCA_009831015.1 Picea engelmannii
GACAACAGAACCATTTGTTGGCACATGAGCAGACCCAAGGTTCAACTCCAAGAGTGCACCAACAAGCCCTAACTATTGGCCCTTTCGGCAACACCCGTGAAGCAGATGCAGTCTCACCTGAAGTAGATATAGGGGGTTGTAGGACACATGTGTCTATAACCAAAGGGAATGCATAATGGATTCACAACATTAATACACAATCATATAGTATTCTTTATCTTCCTTAAACATACTGCACAAGTTATACTTAAGATATACTCAATATCACAATAGTATCATATCAAATTATAGAGAACACAACATCAATCACACACAACACAGGATATACGTGGTTCACCCTCTCCCTAGGGCTACGTCCACATAACTGTGCTTTATAATATATTAAGATGAAGCATACAGTTCTTTTCCATGCTCTTGGCTAGCATATATTCTTTCTTCTCCTCCCTATCTCTCCCCTCCCTACACACCCATATGTAGGGTTGATCTTCGCACCCAGATGAAGATCTTAGAATACCAAAAGGATCTACACTTACCAGTTCTCTCTCACACAACAATAATCACTCATGCCAACAACAAAATAGAACTCACAATACCAACAACCCATCCTAGGTCCTTTGGACCTCTATTTATACATTACAATAGCTCACCGACAGCCTTAGGCTGAGACCTAGGTGTCAAAACCCTAGGTCAACTTAACCCACGTTTTTAGGGATTCGCCAACCTGTCTTTCCTTCCTTCTTGCGCGATGCTCCAAAGCATCCAACGATAGATTTTTTCGCTTGCTGAGTTGTCCACAATCCATCTTCCTTTCAGATCTGTCATCCTCAATCTTCTCGTTCAATAAGCTGCTTTCTCTTACTTCGTACCCTCTTTTCTACTCTTCTTCTCACTTAGACTCAGTATCAATCACTGTGTCTTCCACGTAGTTCACATTTCGCCTTTTCTTCCTTGATCTTCTCTTGCTTCCATAACCAAGGGCCAACAAATAGTATGCATATTCATATTCTCCCCCCCAACACTAGATTGTTGACTAAATACCTAAGATCAGAATGATTTGTAAACATCTTGATGTAGACCCCCCTTCCCCCCTCGGGGCTGCTCGACCTCCTGGTCTAGGATCATTCACATCAAGGAGTTAGATAGACTCTTTAGGCCTTTATTAGACCCCAATCAATCCACACGAGTCCCCTTTTCATTCATAGTGCAGGTTCTAGAAAAACCACAGGCTCTTTCTCGACCTCTTTGAAGAATTCAAATAACAAACACTAGCTCCCCTCGTGAGTTCCTTTCCTTCACATGTGACCTCGGGATGTGACCTCACACAAACATGCGATTGCAGAGCGTCCAAGAGTGGTTTGGGACCACACTGCTTCTCTCCCCACAATTCACCTCTATATGCCACGTATCCCTTTGCCAATACCGTGGTTTCAATTGCGGGCTGCTTTGAGATTTTTAACGTCCGAGCACTTCCTGGACCTACAATCAAGCATGATCATTGATCTTAAATCCCAGAGATGCCTTTTGATCAATTACTACCATCTATATCTTCTTTCCTTCCTTCTCTTTGGATCACATGTTCTTAGATCCATATGATATATCGACGCGTGTCCCTTTTCAAATCAACGATCATGATTTTCTTCGCAATTCGGGTTTTGGAGTTTTCAACTCTCAAACCTTGCTTCCTCCGCAATGACTATATTCCGAAGTGGAATATCTGCTGACACCTATCATTAGAAAATAGACGGCTCAGACAAACTCCTGCTCTCTACCATCGAGAATTCTTGTTCAACACCCTCCACCTTTTTCCAGAGTGACTTTCTCCGCAATGGCATATATCCTACCACGTGTCCTCATCAAATCGACAACCCTAGCTGCTTCGGGACTTCGGAATTTGGAAATCTCAATTCTCAATTTTCACTTTCCGTCGGAATGATTTTGTCCAGAATCCATGATCCGTTGACGCATGTCTTCTGCAGATCGACGGTTGTGCTTTAATTTGGGTCTTTGAACTTCAGAAGTTTCAAATTCTCCACACTCTGTTTCTCCCTGAGTGTATTAGCTGGAGTCCAAGATCCAACGACATGTGTTCTCCCATAGATCAATGACTCCTAGATACTTCAATTATTCGGGCTTCAGGAGTTTCACCACTCCACCTTTGCTTCCTCCTGAAGCTCATGATCGATATCCACACGTCCCTCTATATATGATGGTCCAGATTCACTTCAGCTCTTCGAGGTTTAGGAGTTTCAAAATCCTACGCAATCATTCCTTCCGTAGTGCTTTCACCCAAAGATAACGTATTTCTGCCATGCATCTCTCTGGTTTTGATTGTCCAGATCTTCTCTGCTCCCGTCGACCTCCTTCCAGAATGCTAGGCCTTCGAACTTCTTGATCTCTCACCACATGTCATTCATAACGGATGGTTGCGATATACTTTGGCCTTCGAGACTTCAGGAGTTTCTCACACTCCACACATGAAATCCTTCGAAGTCTCATATCTGTTGACACGTAACCCCCTGGTCACCAATGACCAGGATCTATTTCGTGTCTACAATGATTCCACTCTCTCATTGATCACAAACGTCTGAAGCACTTCCACTTTAGAGTTGTAGATATTGCACCACCTGTCAACATTGACGATGGATGATCCCTGTTCACTTCAGGACTTTGAAAAGTCCACTCTCCTATGCACACAAAGGTTTAAGGCCCATGCACTTTACCTGGATAATATGAATGTCGATCCTTTGCGCTCAGATTCTATGACTGGGATCTATTTCTTCTCTTCATGCATTCCTTATTCTTCCTGGACCCTAATCTAATTGTCCAGATCTCTTCCTATAGCTGATCTGATAGTTAGTCTCACTCCTCCTCTTGAGATTCTTTGTTCTCCCGGACTTGGGAAATTCTTGTGTCCTTTGAACCTTTTCCTATCAAACCAGTTGCTAAGGTATCGACTTTTATTTTCCTCCTGATCTTTGACAATGAAATTTGATCATGAATCTGGCACACACTTGCGTTCTATGTGAAAAATTTCACTATTCCTCCTGAGATTATAAACTTGGATTAAATTTGCTTCTTTGCACACTCCTTGCACTGTCTCTCTTAAAATTTTACTTACTCAAGTTCTAAGGTATCATTTCCTTTACTCCTCAAGGGGATTCTTGTGCCTTCTCGACAAAGTTTTCTCGATGCACACTTGAATAGCTTTACAGAGTGTTCAACAACTCTATAGGTACCTTCCCATGATACTCTTGTCTTTGAACTCGATAGATATTTCTTCTGTGCATGCTTGCACTTTCTGAATTCCCACCTGCACGAGCTCTACAAAGTTCTCATTGACTCTATCTCTCTATGCTTCCTCTGCAAAATTTCTCCTCTAAGGTATTCAACAACCTAGAAGATTCCACTGAGTTGTTATCACTCCAGTGCACCCTCCTGACACGTTCTTTTCTGAATCCACAAAGTTCATATGCACACTCCTTGTGCTGGCTACAAAACTGCCAATGTTTTATTGTGCACTCCTTGCACAGCCTAAGAACCCAAAAAAATATTTCAAACTCAACAAGGATAGAAAAATATATCGTCCTATTGCAAATGAAATCTATCATGCATATACAACATACATAAACACACACAAATAACATTCATTGGATACACATAAACACACAAAAAGTTCATATGCAGGAAAAACTACTTTATTTGTATTAAGATGAATGTCTGATTACAATATGTGTAGGTTGGACTGTAAAAGAGTCTCATCTCTCTTAAAGAACTATTCTACCTCCTATTTCCTCCAATGAGGAATTTTTTAACTAACTTGCAGCTACCTCCTATTCAATAACAATACTCCTCCAACCGCTTCATTTGGGCATACTATGCATCTACATATATGTTGGCCCTTGACCAATTTTGGGACTTCGACAGGCAGGCCGAAGACGAAGCACCAGGCGAAGCAGAGATCACGGGATATTGCCCCCTTTTGTGAGCCTTTTGGGTTTAGGGTTTATGTAATGGGTATGGGATGTCTGCCCGTGGGTTTACCCATGTTTAGGCCCCATTTGTAATGTATAAATAGATATCTAGGCAATGTAAGCAAGCATTAGTAGAGAGACCTAGTAGAATCATCTTAGTGCGGAGCTAGAGGCTTTGTTCAAACTATGTGTTAAGAATTGCAGAGCTAAGTGAAAGTGATTGTAGGAAGCTTGTGCGCGGACTATTTAAGAAGGCTTTGTGCTGTGACCTAACTCGGGAAAGGAGGATCTGGCAAGGTGCATGCAGATCTCCTGTCCTATGTGGAGTTGGCTTTGTGGCTCTATGCATTGAAATAAGATAATAAAGAGAAGAAGAGTTGGTGGACGTAGCCTCACACTGGGGGTAAACCACGTATATCCTGTGTTGTGATTTATTTGTGTCATTGATGTGATTTATTCTTAGTATTGAATCTTTATGTATGTTAGATGCATCTGATATAGTAGCTTAGTGCTTAATAACTTGGATGAATACTAGATCTTAATGCTATGTGCTAAATGGTGAGATATTCTTAGATCTTGTTGAATACTGTGTTATTTTTCAATTAGGGTTTTACTTGTGATGTGAGTAAGGGTTAAAGACTAATGAATGTTAACTTCTAAGTGCTCTGTTAAATTATTGTGATCATAGATCTATGTCCTAGCTAGGTTGTAGACACTTGAGTTCTGCAACCACCCCTGCCTCTACCTCGAGTGAGACTTCATCTGCTTCGTAGGTGTTTCCAAAAGTGCCAGTAGTTAGGGTTTTGTTGGTGCATTGTTGAAGCATTCAACCTTGGGTCTGCCCCTGTGCCAACAAATGGTTCCGTTGCTAGGACCTGAAACTGTGATTGTTGGGAATTGAGGAAAAGATAAATCTCTTTGAGTAGATTTTTTGTTGTAGTGCGCAATACTCTACTTGACTTGTGAAGCTTTGTGCTAAGAAGAGAAGCCCGATCTAAAGAAAAGAGGTAAGATCTTAAATATTTGTGCTATGATAAAGGTAAGATAAGTGGAAATATTTGTTTTGAAAGAATGGATCTAGGTATATTTGATAAATTTTTTCCTAGTCTGAAAACTAGGGCACAACTAGAATAAAGAAGATATGATATGAATAGATTTGATAAAAATAGTGAAAGATATGTTATCCCTATGCATAGAAAGAATTTTTGGACCAACAAGCGGATGAAGGATCCTAGAAAGAATTTGTTGTAGGTCTATCACTATGATCCTAGTGCGCAGTACAGGAAAGGTTGGGGATAGTTTAAGAGAAAGAGAGGATTGACATTATGTTATAATTGCAGAAGACCAGGACATCTTGCTAAGGAATGCCTTGGTAGAAGTCCTATTTGCCTTTGCTGTAAATCTATTGGACATGAAGTTTTAGATTTCCCCAGAATTATTGCTAAAGTTGAGAAGATGAACATAAGACAAGAAGACCATGAGGAAGGTCAAGAGACTAAGAATATGAAAAATAACAGAAAGAATCAGAGGTTGTATTATTATAGATGAAAGACACACTGAATGATCACAGAGACATAAGTTTATTAGAGATTTTAAAAGAGAAAGAGTGCATAGAAAAAATAATAGGAGACTTTGACATAGACTGTGTATTGGATGCTGAAACACAGGTGAACATTATGACATAAAGTACTTGGGAAATATTGGGAAAGCCTGCTATGATTTCTTCATTGGGAGGAATAAGATTGTTTAAAGGAAAGATGATAACCCTATGTGGAAGACTTGCCCATGTACCTATGGTTTCTCATGGAATATAAACAGAAGAAGAATTTGAGGTCATTAAGTTTACTGAGAGCAACACTCCCTTTGCACTTTTGTTAGGAAAGACTTGGATTGAGCGAGATCAGATTTGAAGGAGAGAAGAAGAGGAAGCTATAGAACAAAAAAAGAAAGAATTAAGGGATTTCATGGCTAAGATAATAACGTTCTTAATAAAAGAACAAGATGATAAGTCGAAGCAATTGAGGATGAGAGACTTGGATGTCGAAGTTGAAAGAACATAAGAAGGCTTAAAGAACCTATCCATGCAGGAGAGTAGAGCACCTACTCCAGAAACAGTAAGAGAAGAAGTATTATCCTCGAACCTTATGAAATATCCTCAACAATGCAAAGTTGCTATTCTAGGAAAGGATAAGAACAAGAATGGAAAGAGGAATCCAGAGACGCAGATCATAGGAAAGAAAGCTAGAAATATGAGTAAGAAGAAAACAAAGCTAGAAAAATTGCAGAAGGTTCCAGAGAGGACTTCGGAGAATGAAGGCTTGCAAAACTTGAACCTCGCCGGAATATCAGAACAGAACTAATTGAAACTTTTCCATAGTGAAGAAATATGACCATTGGAAGCATTTTGACTATTGGGACTGCACCATAACGGATGGAATTGTATTGATCTAGGCATTCCTACCTGTTGGAGGAGTCAGTTACGATGTTAGTTATTTATCCCGTCGAATGTTGCACCGAGGAAACTTTTGCGAATTGTGATTATCCAATCCCACAAAGAACTAATCACTTTCACACAGTTTTTATTGTAACCTCGACATCCATTATGCTACCTTGATTGTTTGTTCACCGACCCGAGACATCTGATCTCGAGCGTGTATGTCGGGCGACCTTAGCACAGTAGAGAAATCTATCGAAGAAATCCTCATAGACCTAATGGCTGAGAAGGTCATGTCCGCAGGAGTACATGCCTCATTGACGAGAGGAGTGCAAGCATCCCCATCAACTGTACATTGATTTGGGCCCTCCCAAACTGTGATAGAGAAGAGAAGCAAGCATCGCGACGACTTGGAAAATGTGAAGCTCATCCCATCAATCCTTCCTGACTATATCCTGCCTCTGGTTGGCATGGTTAGTCGTGATAGCATCCTGAGGAACTTCGACTATACACTGATTACTGTGTACCTCTCGATGGGGATACACATAGTTGGACTACAGTTAGGACAAATTATGACGCTGAATATCAGTGAATTCAACTTAGGAGACTGCACGAACTATGGCATGCTTGCACCACACAAGTACTTTGCCAAGACAATGGTGAATAAGTCGAAGATAATCTCCCAGTCGTGGAGTATGGACATCACGAGGTCCACCGGTCTTAATGTGATGAAGATACCACACTTTGGTAGACATCAGGAGGTTAGCACATGCATTAAACTCCTCTTGTCATGCTACCATGGTGGTTACCTGTGGTTGGATCGACACATCATAGTAGATCCAATGTTGATCTATCATATCACTAGATTAAGTATTCAAGGATGAGATCCCCAAGATTTTTACCCAAGGAAGGCTACATATCGCGCCCTAGTGAAACACATAAAAGAAGCCTACGGTGATGTGGAGAAAGGGAAGCGAGGCTACAAGGTAACCTCCATCCAAAATGGCGCAGTGCACCTAGATTTCTAGTTGATCGTTGGTAAGATCATTAGGAAGAACAGGCCAACGCAGGTCACGGGGTTTGTCGTTGACCTCGCAGGAAAATGCGTCGAAGGGATGAAAATGAACTGGGTGAGCTACCTCGTCAACCAGTTAGAGCAAGAATGCCGCGAAGCTTAGGATCAGGGCTATGCATTCCATTTTAGTTGGTTGTTGATTCTCATTGCATTCATTTCTTGGGAGATGTTGGAAGTAGTGACCTTCCCTGAAATTGAGCCGTCCAAACCACTAGCTACGAAGTTCACTACGCTATGGTATTCGAGTGACATGGCGAAGCAATGGAAGTTAAATGTTGTGTTACACACATATTATCTACAGCTAAAGAGGGCCATTGAATCCTTCCCTCGCATGACACTGAACACTCTGCACAAGTTCAAGCCACTTGTGAAGTTTCACGTAGATAGACACTTCATTTATATCATTGAGTGCGAAGAAAAACACAAAGAAGAGCTCCAGTCCTATTAAAAACTCACAGAGGAGGACATGGAAGAAATAACAAAGGAATGGCCTTGAGATTTCCTTGTACCGGTTGAATAGACAAAACTCTCCGACCCTGACCTCATCGGAAGTCCTGTAGTCACTCGTGAAGAATATGATGCACCCAACAACAGTAGTAAGAAAAAGAAGGAAGATGTACAGGAATTGAGCAACGCATCAAAGGAAACTACACCAGATTCACCTGAAGGAGGAGGAGGTGATGAAGTATACAAATAAGAGGATTAAGGGGAAGAAAACAAATAAGAATATGGTGAAGTAACACCACCTAAGGATCCCATAATGGAGGCTAAGACATCTAAGAAAAGAAAGGGTTCCCCGAAGAAACTTTCATCGCGAAAGAATTCAAAAGCCAATAAACCTCCATTTCAGACCGTGCTCACATTAGATGATATTGACCTCATCATTGCTGCTGTATTAGATAGCTCATAGGAAATTTTGTAGTGAAGCGAAGCCAAACAGGAGACAATGTTTGACAGGATCGAGGTAGACCTCAAAGGGGTACAACAAGATCTTTATTTGAGCCACGCAGTGTCTACTACGCTGTTGTCAGCAGGGTACATAGAAGTAGGAGATGATCCTACCTAGCTACGTAGATTAGCAGACTTGACCAAGGAACACCTTCGTCGATTCTAGGAGGAAAATGAGCAGGCCATAGAGGCATTAAATAAAGAAAAATAAGAAGCCCTAGAACAACATCGGGTTGCGCAACAAGAGAAAGATGACCTCCAGTCGAAGTTTTCATAGGATAAAGTGTAGATCCAGAAGGAAAAAGAATAGTTGCTCACAGAGCAGATGGGAGTCAAGGAGGTAGTCACCAGAGCACTTCATTCCGTTTTAGGCCTCACACAGGTAGAAGAAGACATAGTGGAGAGTCAAGTGGAGAATCTTTCTAAATCTACTCAACAACTTCAAGCAAGAGTGGCAGAATTGGAACTACAAGCCATGCCAAGCACTCCACAAGAAGTGTGATATCAAAGGGAAGAAACTGCTCAGAGGGTAGTAGAAAGAATCAAGGCATTGGCCTTAGAATACAACCAATTAAGAAATTGAAGTGCACATACCTATGATCACCTTGCAGAGGACCCAAAAATAAAGACATTGGAGTCACATCTCTAGGAGGTAAAGAAAAAAGAAGTGACAATACAAGCATAGCTGAAGCCACTGTTAGCAATCAAGAGGATGAAAAGGTCCTAGGAACAATGCACTGTTTAGCAACAAGTCCATTCCATCTAAAGTAAAGTCATGGAAGTAACTCAGAGGATACAACCAGTGCAAGATGAAGTTGACACACTTTTTGAGGAGATTGAGGGACAAGGTGCACAACTAGAACAAGTAGTCACCACGGTGGAACAATGATTGTAAGGATTGGTGACCAAGAAAATTATTCAGGATTTCACCGAGCAGGAGGCTCTAGTGAAGCAACAGGTCAAAGCAGGTCGAGCCAAGCTCGAGACCTCATAAGTAGAGTTGCTGAGATCAAAGTGACTTGGGACGAGTCACAGGTGAGTGTTGGGGGCCTGTTGGCCCTCAACCAAGTTTTGGATAACCTTGGTCATGTTTGACCAATTTTGGGACTTTGATAGGCTAGTCGAAGACGAAGTGCCAGGTGAAGTGAAGATCACGGGATCTCTCCCCCTTTTGTGAGATTTTTGGGTTTAGGGTTTATGTAACGGGTATGGGATGTCGGAACATGGGTTTACCCATGTTTAGGCCCCATTTTTAATGTATAAATAGATATATAGGAGAGGTAAGAAACCATTAGCAGAGAGACCTAGTAGAATTGTCTTAGTGTGGAGCTAGAGGATTTGTGCATACTATGTGTTAAGAATTGCAGAGCTAAGTGAAAGTGATTGTAGGAAGCTTGTGTTTAGACTGTGTAAGAAGGATTTTTATTGTGAGCTAACTCGGGGAAGGAGGATCTGGCGAGGTGCGCGTAGATATCCTTTCCTATGCGGAGTTGGCTTTGTGGCTCTATGCATTGAAAGAATATAATAAGAGAATAATAGTTGGTGGACGTAGCCCCACGCTGAGGGTGAACCATGTATATCCTGTGTTGTGATTTCTTTGTGTCATTGATGTGATTTATGCTTAGTTTTGAATCTTTATGTATGCTAGATGCATCTGATATAGTATCGTAGTGCTTAATTACGTGGACGAATACTAGATCTATTGATGCTATGTGCTAAATGGTCAGATATGCTTAGATCTTGTTGAATACTGTGTTGTTTTGTAATTAGGGTTTTACCTGCGATGTGAGTAAGGGTTAAAGACTAATGAATGTTAACTGCTAAGTGCTCTGTTAAATCATTGTGATCACAGATCTGTGTCCCATATAGGTTGTAGACACTTGAGTCCTACAACCACCCATACCTCTACTTCAGGTGAGACTTCATCTTCTTCACAGGTGTTGCCGAAAGGGCTGGTAGTTAGGTTTTTGTTGGTGTGTTGTTGAAGCATTGAACCCTGGGTCTGACCCTGTGCCAACAATATCCAAGAAGGTTCCTAGGGTTCTCTCCAGATACCTCTCCTATCGAAGTAACAACTAACAATTAGTCAAGCTCCGTTACATTAAAGTTTGAGAGTGAAACTCCCATATCTCTTGCGATCATTCATGTTCTGAGCGTTTATCTCTTCTTGAATCATCCGTTCAAAATGGATCTATAGGAAACGCTAGTTTTTAGGTTCCCCAAAATTAAAAAGGCGCACTATGGCACTGAGTTGTCTCTCCATGTAGGCTTTGCTGATGATGCTCCTACATCACATATTTAAATGTTTCCCTAACAAGTAATGCTTGAATTTCTGCAATGCATACACCATAACTAATCCTTCCCTTTCTGTAGTGTTGTAGTTATGTTATGAATCAAATAAATTCCTTCTTGCAAATTCTATTGGGTGATCTATATCACCTATGCCTGGTCTTGTCAATACTACTCCTAATTCTATTGAAGATGCATCCACATGTACATGAAATTATTTAGACCAATCTGGAAACACTAAAATTGGCGCAGTTACCATCTTCTCCTTCAAAATATCCAAACTTTTTTGGCACTCTTCATTCCACTGATACTTAATGTCATTCTTCAACAATTTCTCCATCGGTGCAGTAACCTGTGCATATCCCCTTATAAATTTCCTGTAATATCCAGTATGAACAAGTGTACTCTTCAAATGGCACATTGACTTAGGTGGTGGTAAATTAACTATGACATCAATTTTAGTAGGATCAACAAACAGACCCTGTTTACACACCACATGCCCTAGAAAAATACCAAAAGGTGCGCTGGAAATACATTTCTTAATATTCAATGAAATATGACATTGTATGCATCTGTCTAACATCAATATTAACACTTGCACACGATCCTTCAGTAAAATAAACACTTTCCAATCATCTAAATAAACTTCCAAAAACTTATGAATAAAATCTTTGAAGGAAGCTACTACTACCCTTGACAACATTGCAAGTGCATTCTTCAACCCAAATGGCATTACTATATACTGAAATGATCCCAATTTTGTAGCAAATGTTGTCATGTGTCTATCTTCGGGTGCTATCCTAATATGATGATATCCTAAAAATCCATTTGTAGATGAATAGGCTTCTTGACCCCTCACATTCTCCAAAAAATCATCCGTAAATGGGGTAGGAAAATGATCATGCAAGAAAGCATCATTAAGTTTTCTCAGATCTACACAGATCCTGATTTCTCCTTGCTTCTTTTCCTACACCACCATAGGAATGATCCATTTTGATTCTTCGATAGGTTCTATGACAACAACCTCTAACATCTTGTCAATTTC
The DNA here is from genome assembly GCA_009831015.1 of Picea engelmannii. Lineage (NCBI taxonomy): Eukaryota > Viridiplantae > Streptophyta > Pinopsida > Pinales > Pinaceae > Picea > Picea engelmannii. The sequence goes on from ML777000.1 coordinate 1,172,387, forward strand.
TGCCTTCACTTTTTGCTTATACACTGGAGTTAACTTGTAAGGTCTCTATATTATAGGTCTAGCATATGGTTTCAAAGGGATCTTCATATCTCCAATTTCTCCTGCTAATCCTTTCATATATGAAAAATTCACTGGAAACAAGTCACTGTATTCACACAATAACTCTGTGATTCTCTCTATGGTCTGATTATCCCAATAATATCCAATGCTTGCAATATTTGGGTTTTCTACACTTCCAATATTTACCTTCTTGATCTTCAATGGTGTAGCATACTATTTTGAATATAGCTTTGTACCTTATACTTCCCTTTCACCTTCAACTTATGGGATTTCGATATTGCACGGGTTTTCTTCTGCTGGGTCTTCTTGTCCCGCGACATTATAACATGGTAGCAGCTGTGGCTATGTCTTTTTATTCTTATATGCTGTCACAATATCCACTTTAGGTTCTTCAAAAATATTGTCTCTGACCACCTTCAATGTTGTATATATCTCTGGACTTTCATGCTCAAAATAAAATGCAATCACAAAATTCTGTTGCATTTCTTCCCAATTTGCAGTTTCCTTGCACTGTTCCTATTCTGTGTACCCGTTCCTTGGAATTCCTTATAGTGTGTGAATGAAATGGCATGGCCACTCTTCTGGTGGTACCAATATCCATTGGACCATACACCTGACTATGTGTTCTCTAGGTTGTCCAATTCCATCATATTTTTCCAGAAATCTATTCTCCTCCTCTACATCAAATCTAATACGCAGTAACCTCTTGCACTGAAACAAGTTATTAATCTTCTCCTTATGTGTACCCCACCATAGTGTAGATGTATATTTCAAATCAATATCTAATACCGATAATCTTTGATTTTATAATACTTTTAATTCAAACTTCCTTAAAAATTCTTCTAATTCGTTCAGAGCATAAAAAGTAGGAGGTTCTCTTACCCCTGAACCAATCCATCTCAGTGCGTGCATCATTCTGGAACATATTTTGGTGGTCAATTCATGTAATATCTGCTTCCAGTTCTCCACTGCTGTATCAGAGTCCGAGGCACAATAAATAATACTCCTCCAACTCAACATTCCATCTATAGTTGGGTTGATGTAATCCTCTTCGTGCATGGTAGTTATGTACAACTGATTTACATCTTCTGTAATAAAATTTTCTATGACAGGTTCCACATAACTTCCTCCATATTAGGGATCCAATGGTGCAATAACTCTATATTCTCAAGATTCAAAGATCATATTCGTTTTCTTCAAATTGATAATAGTTTGGTTATCAAAATCCCAATCCAGACCCAATAATGATGGATATGGAAAAGTATTATCTACTATGTCAATGAATTCGAAGTCTACCATGGTGGGCACACCATCTAGATCTATTGGTATCCCCCTCAATCTACCAATTGGAACCAGTTTATGCTGATTTTCTAAATTCAACTGGATAGGTGAATAACCCAATGTAGGCTCCTCCATAGCTTCCCATGTCTTCTTTGGAAGAGCATTGAATTCATACCCTAAGTGTAGAATGATATCCCCCATATTGAAATCTCCAATGTGTGCATTCAACCTAAATACCCTTCTTGTTCTTCTCTTCTTATGGACTTGATTCACTGTCTTTACCCCTTCTTCCCCAAAATTACACTTTTGTAACAGACTCTGCAATACTTGTCAATAATTTTTATCATTCAACAATTTTACACATGACACCAAAAATTTTCTTAAGTTACTTACTTTCTCTGAAGACTTCTCTTTGTTGGTTTGATCAAGTAAGGGAGGCATGCCATACACTAATACCTCATCTATTGTATTTTTTCCTGAAGTAGACACAATATTTTCTTTCAAAAAAAATTTTCTAGCCTCTTTGAATGCCTCCTTCTCTTTGCGTGCATCAAACTTTTGTTAAGGTAGTGTATTCTTCCTGACCCACTCATACTGATCCTAATCCTTCTTTGCTGCATCTTCTCCTATCTTGGCTTTGCCTCTAGTAACTATGTTGATCTTTTTCCCATCCTCTTCTCTGTTTTCTACAACAATCGATTGGACATTATGGTTATTCTAGTTTCTCTTGTCTTGTATATTTGTCAATAGTGTCAAAATATCTTCTGTATCATGGTCTGCTACGCGAAAATACATACATGTCGCTGGTGGCTATGGAAAATATCTTGCATAGTGCCTAGGTTTCTGATAGTTTTGACAAACTATTGGTCCCTGACCTCCTCCAAATCCTCTTCCTCCGTGACCACCTCCTCTATATCCTCCTCTATTACCTTGATTATCTCAGTGTTGTGGATTATACTGAGGTCCCTGATTGTAAAGTGGATGCACAATATTGTATTGTGGTGGTGCTACACAATGCCCCACGTTGTTATACCGTAGTGGTTCTCCAAACTATTGCACATTATTATAATGTGGTTGTCCTTAAAAATGCTACATGGTATTATACTATGGATGATGCACATTATTATACTGTGGTTTCTACACAGGTTGTGCGATCATTAACTCAACCTGCATCCCATATGCATCTGATGTCCTCTCCTTCATTATCTCCAAGGTTCTACAATCCTTGTCTTCGTGTCCAATTGACTTGCAAAAAATACAAAATGTACTCTTCAATATTGTTTGATACTTCTGCATCATGGGACAATGATAAGGATCATGCCCATGTGTTTTTCATATATCAGACCATGTCCCTCCTAAAGATAAAGGATTTGGCATACCTAATCCTATATACTGTGCAAATAATGGACACTGATTCTTATGATAACCTTCTGTCTCACATAGTGTACACCAAACATCTTCTCTTTTCTCCTTACCTTTATTCTGGTTCAACCAAAATGTTGATTTCTTCATGTCTTCTCTCAACTCTTCCATAACTAGATATGTATGCTTATATTGATTTTCCTCTAACTACAATGCTTCTTGCAAGGCATCAGCCTGGGTTTGGAACTTTTTCTGTCTTAAGGGATACTTCCAATGTGCCAATAAATATTTCAAAAATAAATGTCTATGTTGCATATCAGTAATAGGGTACTTCAACTTACCTTTTAGTCTTTTGAACTTCTGGTCCACCTCCTAGACTTATTCTCTTGGCTTCTTATTAATCTCTATCATTTCATTCATGAATTGATCCTTTGAACTTGGTTTATGAAATTCACTTATTAATTGCCTCTTCACCTCTATGAAAATTATAGGTTATCCCATTTTATTATTTACTGTGAGACCCATGTACCAATCTAATTTGCGGTCTCTGAATGTGATTGCCAACTACACAACCTTTGTATATTCATCTATAATATGATTGGCTACCCAAATATTCTCACAGATAAATAAATGCTTCTTTAGGTCCTTTGACCCTTCTCCTTGGAACTCTGGTAACCTAATAGTTGGATCTTGTCCTGCCATTGTGAATTTTGTTGTACTACCACCTCCGCATGGTGTAGATACTTGAATGCTAATTGTTGAAATTACACTTCTTCTTGAGTTTCCACTAGACCCTCGTCTTGTAAATATACTTCTACCACTAATCACTTACCGGTTAACCAATTTTTCTTCTTCATATGTCTTAGTCGCACATGGGGTTGTGGGTTCCACAATAATTCAGATTTGGAATGGAGAGAGCCTCCTTCTGCGCCAGACCCCTGACCTTTGGTTTTCCTCTCATATGTGGCATGCAATATTTACTCAATCTTCCCTACCACAAAAATATCCTATACCTCTTCCTCATCATTGTCCAAGCCCTCTCACTCATCTACTAGTCTCTTCTTACTATTGATCTTATACTGATAGGGTCGTCAGTTGCACGTCAGTCCTGCTTTCCTTATTATTTTTCCTGGTATGTTCCTCATCCATAATTATAGGGTCCATTTCTTCCTTCTTATCACCTCCATCCAGAGCCCTCTTCGTATCTCAGATATTCCTTAGTGCTTCCCCCATCTCCCCCATGCGTGCAAACTGGTTTAGCCATTTGATTCCATGGTCATCACTCCTTTATCATGCAATAAGATATTGATCTATGTGTAAAGAGACCTAATGTACCTCCCTCTTGGTCCATTCAAGAAATCCTTCTATGCAGTAGTATATGAATTCACTGTATCGACTGCAAATTCAATAATAAACCCTGCAACAACACTATCTAACAAAAAATCCACTACGCGTGTGAATTTATTATTGACTCTTTCCAACCACACAATGTTCTCAACATTTCAATCTATAGCCTTATTCGATTAGTCAGATGAATATCCTTCAACCTCAATAACCACTCCTATAATAACTATAGAAAACAACATAAATATGCCTCATTCAAATAAGTAAACATATACCTTTGCAGATATTGGCACGGTGTCTACCTGTAGCTTCGATTATCTTTCTGCATGAATTTGAACTGCTTTGTCTCCAACCATATTTCAATATCTTTCTTTGTAGGATTCCATGGCCTGGAAATTCCTTTTCTACCACTGCATCTTCTTCGATGTTCTTCACTAGATCTCTTCCAGTCTGTTCTTCTGAGTTCCAGCTGACAATAGAACCATTTTTTTTTATGTATGGGATGACCTGGGTTCTACCTTAGTAAACTAACAAAACCCTCGAAACCATCGGCCCTTCTGGTAAACCAAAAGGCTACACTATGTACATAGTGAAAAACACAGTCTCACCTGGGATGGCTTATGGGTGACTGCAGGACGCAGATGTCTGTAGTCATGGAAGGGATTTGGGATGTTACACTTCTTCTACTTTCACATGCATCATGTTATGTACCTCATTATACCATTCATCTATATCTAACAATTAGTTCATTCTGCATTATTAATATTGAGTGCTAGAATATACTATTTTAAACATTCATCATTCGTTCATAATATCATAAACAACAAAAAACATCATTCAAACATATGGAAACACATTATTTTACCATGGTTCACCCCCTGGGATACATCCACAAAGATCTTTTGCTTATTTATTATTCTTCATCAAAATAGCGTTGCATGCATTACATCATAGGTTTATTAATGGTTAGGTTGACCAACGTCGCGCCAAGATCCACATATTGCGAACTAACCCTCAGATACATTTCAAAATTGACTCCATATGATCTCCACAAAGCTAATACCACGACTCAAAAATCATTCAAGACTAAACTCAACCTTGCCAAAACTAGACAAACTCAAGATAAGATATCACAGAATCCCCCTTAGCCACCTCATACATCCTCTATTTATACTAAAAAAGGTGGGTAAAGACCCTTACATTATGAATCAAAAATCTAATTTTAAGTGGACTCAACTTGTCCACTTTCTAACTACCTTCTGTGTGATTTGTCTTCGATCCAACCATTCCTTGATTTGACTTTGCACTGATCTTCCCTAATTCCCGACGCTTCTTCGTTTTCCCTCTTTCACACTTATTTCCCTTCATTCCTAGTGTGCAGTACTTCCTTGGCCCCTTCGGCCTTAATCACTGTGTTGAACCCCAAAATTTGCTGCTCCAACACATGCTCTGCCATTGAAATAAGAAAATTTATAAGTACGCCACGTGCAAGTAAATATTAATAATCGTTATATTACACATTTGATTTTAAAGACTCACATACCATTATGGTCCTGCACAACACTAGAATCATTATGGAGTTATTTTCCACCACCATCGAATGAAATGGAATTACTCACCTACTTCAAAAAAAATAGACACATTAATTGATGGGTTAAATCAATCATCAATATATTTGCCAAGTAATCGACAACTACAATCTTGTCATTTTATTTACCATCTCATTCGAAGGGTTACATTATGTCTTCCCCATCCTTTGTCAATGTTCCATCACTGATTTAAATATGAACTTGAGGCCGAGCCTCAATTTTTCTTTGATTGAAGCAGTGTTGAACGTATCCCCTTGCATCACATAAGATCAAGATTTTAGCTTATTGGATGCAATTAAATACAATTTTCATGATGATATGAATAATATGGTTAAATTTTTTGTTACTTACAATTTTGTCTTTTAGTCTCAGGTAACTACCTTGGCCAAGTTTGTGATACCCATGTTTTTCTAGTCTTTCCTTGGTTTCTTTTGACATGTCTAGAAGCCTGCAAAAAGTTTCGAGTATGCTAGATATCACAAATTTTCTGTAGAACTAAAGAAAAATTAGCATATTCAATTCAAAATATCATATATCACCTTGAAATTCTAGGTGGTGTCTTCCCTTTGTGTCTCAATGCACTCTCCTTTGCATTGTCCTATATATTGTTCCATTAACTCTTGGTAATGGCTAGAGGAAAATCATACTTAGGGTTATTTTTCAATTGAACCCTATATTGATCTCTGACATATTTCAAATATGTGCCAACCCTCGAGGTGATTTCAGACTTTTTGAACATACAACCAAACATGCCGACTATATCGTTCACAAGATTTGTTTTCAAATATTTGTTTTGGGCATTCCACCATGTGTGAATGGTGGGACTAAAAATCTCTAAATCCTTGTCATGCAAGGTCTTGTAAAAAACATTTTTTCCTACAAAATGATATGATAATTAGATTAAAATAATCTGATAGATGTAGGTTTCAATCAAATGGTAGGAATTATTTAAGATATACATAAATACTTGATATTTATTATATATTCAAAGGAACCAAGTTATCTTCCACCAAAAATGTGATGGAGATTGTTCTTGAGGTTTGGACACGTGATGCTCTTGGATAACAATGCCCTGGAGAATCATCCTCATGAGGTTCATTCTGTAGAGCATCATGTGCATGATCTAGCGTGTTCAGTGGGGGTGTCTCATGGGACCTAGGAGTTTTATTCCTTTAAGCCACATACATAGAGACAAATATCCTCACAAGTATGCAGCTCGTGCTAGGATGTTATGTGGTTGGTGCATCACTTCTACCAACAATGTCCCCATGACTAACCTGTCCTGTCATATCCAAAAACTCCTATAGGAAGAAAATGTTTGAGTATTTCTCATATTAAGGTATCAAACAAAATTTCTTAAATTAATATATGTTAGAAACAATATTTTTAAAAAATTGTGTTTACCCCATACTGTTCTATATCCCGCATTAAAATTTTCATCCTTTCTCTGGTCTCCTCTATAGTTGTCTTATACCTAACCAATTCAATGATTTCCCTATTTTCCTTTCTCAAGGAATTTCAAATTGTTTCCACTGGGTTGATGGAATAAAATATTTCATCACCCACGTCATCATGCTCCGACGATGTGCTCCTCTACATCACCAAATAAAAATGTTCATTAAATTATTGTTAGCAATAATTGATATGAAAATCATTGTTATACCTACTGCGAGCTAGACGATTCCTTCCCATGATCACCCTGCCACAATATAAGAATCATGACATTTCAAAATGTTAGAAAATCATATAAGAAGCATGAACTATTAAAATTTATGTTAATGATACTAAAATGAAAACATTAATTATAGGTTGGGTATACTGGTAAGACATAATTACCAACATAATAGAAGTGCCTCTATTTATTTGATTCAAATTTTAATCGACCAACAACTCTTCCCCTGCAACTATTGTTTTTACTACACATACGAATATCCGATTTCCTTCATGCCCCTCAAATATACAATTGAGTTTCTTTTGTTTTTGTCTAGGGTCTTGTACTGTTTATAAGCCTTGCAATTTTCCCGACACCTTTGGCCTTCCATCAATATACATTTTTGCTCCTTTATTGTGCTTTTTGTCTTTTAGTTGTATATAATTTGCAGCAACTACATATATCCACTTACTTGGCATATATTTGACTATCCTTAACCAATATCCATAGTTGTATAATAGTACGACATACTCCATCAATTCAAAAAGTCCTCCACCTTTCATCTTTATGCCATCCATGGAGAATAGACCCAAACCGTGTATGGATGACAGAGCAATGTAATACATCTTCTCATTGAAAAAAACGTCAATGTCCAATTGAGGAAGTTCATTGGGTACCCATTGTCTCACTAGATGTTTGTACCTCAAGGTAACCTCAACATCACCTATGATCTCAGCGTCTTAAGAACAAGATCCTCCTTTAGCAAGAAATAATTCCATGAACCTACATAATTTTCTTCTGAACTTTTCACCTCTATTTGATCTCTCCCTATTAGATGTGTTGGACATAATACTTCCCCCCCTCCCTCCATAAATTCCCTTGCTTGAGAATGATAGGTTTTATAGGTACCTATTTAGTTGTACCTACACTCCATCGAATGAGAAAACATAGTTAGAAAAATATAATTCTTGATCAGTTAGGTATTCCTCAAAAAGGTCCCACCCCTCTCTATTCTAACAATCAAAGTACCATAAAACTTATTCATAATAATGTGGACAATAAAAAATATAATCATGTTCTACTTTTTAATGTCACTATATCTATCATCTCTGTTGTCTAGGACATATTATGCATATCTTTGTTCCTTTAATCGATCATATTTCTAATATCTTCACCAAAAAAATTTTGGGGCCCAACTTCACTAGTTCATGGCATTGTATTGGTGTAGGAGGATTTCAATTTAGGCATGATATTGTACCATAGTGTCATGAAAAAGTTTTTGGGCTCTCTAAATTATGAAGTGGTTTTATCACAATATACTCATAAGAGGAAGGCTTGGGATAATTTTATCCAATGCCATCAATGATTTTCACATAATTCACAAGTCATGAAGTGGGGTAATCCCAAGATATCCCCAGAATGGAGGCTTCAAACCTTCTTATCCTAAGTCATATAACCTTTTGTTTTAGGATTTGTCTAGTAACCTTCGATAGGATTTGTATCAATTTCAACTCTTCAAGTGGAATTGACCATTTTCCTTTCATGATCCCTATATCCACTATAATTGAAAATTTCGTTACAGATGAGTAGTCTCCTTCCCTATTGTCCATAGATCATTCTTAAACATCTCTATATTTCTCCTCCAAACATTAAGACCACAACCACATCCAACAATGGACCTACTGAAGCTAACAAGAAGATTGGAATTGTTGAAAACTCCATGAGGGGAGTGCGCTCTCTGAGCAATACCCTGAAGATACACAGAAACTGTGTGATCCATATGGTTTTGGTGGGCACTTTTGCTTCCCTCATTATGAGGTCTCTGGATTGCCAACATCAAATTGGGGCCCTTGAAGCTGAGAGGGTATCGTTAGAGGAGGAGAACAAAGGCCTCAAGAAGAAGATATGTAATTTTAAATAGGGGATGCTTGAAGATGTTGCGAAGGAGGATGATTGTAATCTCATCCTTAGACTCAAATATCTCTTCGGTGATAGTATTTTCTAAGAAAACAAACAGATTCACCTGGACCAAAGCCAAAATTTGTGGTGTGTGTTAGCTCTCTGTAAACTTCATTCAATTGAGAAATGAATGATAGAGGAAACCTACAAACCAACTTTGAGATCTAAAAATAGCCTTTTGGACCTGAAGAGGGATCTCTCAGGAGACTTTGTCTCGATACAAGATATGGCTTTAAGATGTCAGCTAGATTTAACACCTTTGAATAATAAGTTCTAGTTCTATTGGCGAAAATGAGTAAGACCTCAGGCTATGGAGTTGATTCAAGAAGATGATAGAAACAATTGACTCGGTGTCTGAACTTGAGAGGACAAAGGCTAAGCAAGCAACAGTCTTCAGTGTAAAAGCGTTGTGTGAGGCGGGGGGGAAAAATAGGAAGCAACTCAGAGCATCGCTGAGGATGCATTCAGAATTAACTTAGAGGAAATACGGTTTGTCTGAATGGAACGAATCCCAGGGCACTACGCGCTGAATCCTAGGTTTGAAATTACGTTCCCATTCAGATAGAAATAGATACGAATAAAGAATACAAGAAGTGCGTACACAAAGAGAGAAACAATACATCCAACTGCTACAATTATAATCTTTTCATCAAAGCTTCAGGAATTTTGCATTAAATATAGATCGAGCTCAAACTACATTCAATAGTCACTGTCTACACTAATTTTTCCAACCAACCCAGATTACATTGAAAGGATGAACCATATAGGCAAAGGTGCTGCTTGGGCTACCCATATCTCTAGCTACTATCACTAGAATTCAAAAAAATGTTTGTTCTTTGTCAAGTGACTCTTTGTATGGTGCCTTTCCAAAATAGAAACCAACTTCATTCACTCGTGTCGTAAACACTTGTATATTCCACAAGGATCGTTTATAAGAAAGGTATCTTCATGGAAGAGTGATGTGTCGATGCCTTCCTTTGACAAGGTATCCAAACAATCAAGTTCTTTGATCAGACGTACGTCATCTACTGTAACGACATTGGTTTCTGCCGCGTGCTCATTCGCTGGGTTGTGTACATGGCGGGTGAATGCCGATTGTCACAGTCATTACCAAAATGACCAGACTGTCCAAGGGTGATGCCTTCCTCAGAACTTTCAAAATCCGTGCCAAAATTTGAGAATACAAGAATGCACTCAGTTAATCACACTTCTTCTGTGCACTGGCAAGAGCTGTGCGAACTTTCTCCCTGGTCACTTCACATTCTCTGAAATGATTTGCATTCCTTTCTTCAGTTATCCTCTGTGTTTCACACATATGTACAATTGTGTCTTGTGCATCTCTGAGTTTTTTCTTGAGCCACGTCATGTTTCCCTTATGGCCTTGTGATGCTAACACCTCAAGGGTCTTCGCTGCTAGCTATTGTCTTAGTTCCCTATTTTCCTGGTAAATATTGATGATAGCGAGTTGCGCTTGCTTTAGCTTCTGAGATAGCTCTCGAACATCTATGCCTCCAAAATTTGTCCTCCTCATTCTATTCCATCTTTCTCGACTTGTAACTTTGGTAGGTTCCATCTGAATAATGCACATAAGTGATTCTTCGACAGCTGACCTTGCACGCGATTCGCTTGGGACTAGAATTTCTTCAGATTTCATGTTCTTCTTTGGCCTGCCCCTTCTCCGAGGTATTAGTTGTTGGGGGGACAGGGCTTTCGACGTCTTTTCTTCCTGTGCAGCCTCTTCCAATCCAGTATCAGTGTGGTCTGATATTACCCTTTCCGCGGGTAGAGGGAAATCCCCTTTTGGATCCTCGGGGATGCCTGCTATGAGCAAGAACGAATCCCAGTCGCTTCCCAACTGCCTTAATTCCTCCACTACAAGAAATTTAATCAGAGAGACATGAGAGAGTTTCCTTTTCGATTTATCCACTTCATCCTTAGTGTTTCCCTCCATTTCTCGGAGGTTCTGGTGTAAGAAAAAGGGTAGATTTAATGGCCTCCTTCATGTGAAGTGCATCAACAATATAATGTTATATAAATGTATCCTCTCGAACCTCCCTTCATAGGTGAAATATATCCTAATTACTTCAAGCAGTTTCCGAAAAGGTTCCTGCAAATATCTACTTGGAACTCTTGTCTCGATTTTCCCACCTAAACATTCTGGCTTGATGAAATATTCATAGCACCAAGCATCCAAAGGCATGCCTTTGAACCACCTTTCACCGCACAGAGGGATATTTGTTGCGGTTGAAAGAGTTTCCTTAGTCACCTGGAAAATGACGTCCGATATCACCACGTGGAATCCGTTGAAACTGAATGTGAACTTCTCATCTAGTCTCATATTGAATGCTTGAATTTTCCTGCAAAATGCCATGCACCGAAATTGTTTGAAAGACAAACCAACCTCCGAATATTCGTTGATAAATTTCAATATTTTGGGCTTGGTCCCAATGCTTCATCTACTTTGTGTGCCATTTGTTATGTTTTTGGAGGTTTCCATGGTGCAACGCATATTTTTCCCGCGCGTGATGGATTTGGCATGGGCCCAAGGCATAAATATTGATAAACATGGGCTTGTGAGAAAAACTACAAACAATGCATAATCCTTAGTGGTGAATAGAATGCGTTTTGAAAATCTGGAATTTATAACAGATCAGGTGGGAGGTGGAAACGTTCCAGGGAACACTGAATTCATGGCGACTGGATGTCTCGAAATGAACTGAAGATTTTCCATAGCACATCCACACGTGTAAAGTACAATTGATAAGGGATGCAAGGAATACATGAAATGAACACTGTGATTTTTCATTCTTCCAGCCTTCATAATGAGCTGATGATGGTCACTGCACTTACCAACGTGACTTCTGTTAACAATTTGCCTAGACCCGGGCACGTGGAAAATCCCTTGTTGAAAGGGCCCGACTCTTTGGGAACTGACTCATACTACTTACACATGTTTTTACTCTGGCATCTCTTCCTGACTCCAAGGGCCAACCAACCACTTTCTGACTTCGACCCCTTTGTTTTTAGTACTTGACTTCACATGGTTTGACACATAGGCTATGACTCGACTAAGACTGACCCTAACTAACAAGAAAAATGGCGGCGCTAACAACTAGCTCCAACGGGGATGCTATCCTCCCAACGAGGTAGAAAAAAAAATTAGACCAGGTACATGACCATTGGGCCTTATTCAAATTTCAAACACTAAAATACGCAAAACAAAACACAACCTAAAATTCTGACACAATTTCTAACAGACTCAACATAAACTCAAGGCCTTCACTCTGGGCTTCAATTTTCTGCTGACATATTGAGTTAGGACAAAAATAAAATGACTATTTACAATGAAAAGTGACTTAAACAGAGTTTATTGCACCAGGTAGTGTTTGAGGAACCTACCGTTTACAGGCCCCCAACCAATGCACTCTCCATTTAGTTCTTCTAGAAAATAAGCGCTATTCCCACTGACTACATTGATTCTGAATGGGCCTGTCCAAAGATGATCAAATTTTCCATGATTTCCTTTATCTTCATTCCTCATGTCCCATTTCAACACCATATCTCCCAACTTAAATTCCTCCTGCTTAGAGTTTTTGTCTAAGGTTTTCTTCATCCTTTCTTGGTGGAGTTGTGATTGATTGTACACCTGTTCCCTCATCTGGTTTGTGTGGATCAACTAATTTATTCTCCACTGTGTGTCATCTAGCTCAACTTCCTGCTCTTGCAACAACCTTCTAACGGGTAGCCCCATGAGGTGTGGAAAATTGCATCTGTGCCATATACAATCTGGAATGGCGATGTCGAGATGGAGTTCTTAGTGGTAACCCTATCCGCCCAAAGTGCATAAATAATCTTTTTATGCTAGGCATTATTTGTTATCATCTTGATAGGGCATCCAAATCTTGACAGGATTTTTGTCTCCAAAAATTGAATGATGACTGCGTCAGTACCCTGCTTTGTGGGGATTGCTTCTATCCATTTCGTGAAGTAATTTGTGGTCGTGATTATCTATTTTTTCTATGCCAAGGATGGCCTATTTATTCCCCCTATAAAATCTAGGCCCCATTGCATGAAAGTTTCTTTGACTGAGATCGGTTTTAGTGGAAGGGGTTGCAACTTTCTTCTTCCATCAAAAATCTGACACTCGTGGAAACTTGAAACTTCTTTGTATACATCTGTGAAGATGGTAGGATAGTAGTAATCCACTCTTAGTATTTTGTGTGTGGTGTTTTTCTAGTAGTGGTGTCCTCTGTAGTCACCTTTGTGGAATTCCTCGATGGCTTGTTTCACATCATTTTCCAGTAAAAAACTCAACAATATCCCTCTAGGATCTTTCCAGTATAGCGAGTTATCCAGCATGCAGAAATTAACAACTTTGAGTTTCAAGAATATGGACTTGGTATTACTTAAACCTGGAGGGGATTGCAGATTTCTCAACACATATATGATGTCTATATACCACAGTGAATCTACAAACTCTTATGACACCTGCATAGATGTTTCCTCCTGAGGATTCTCTGACAGATCAACGATGAAGTTGATTCCTAAAGCATTGCAGTCCGACTATACCATCAACTTTGCAAGGAATTGACGCTTAATCATCTTTGTGGGATTTATTTCTAGGTTATATTCTAGCATGGCTGCTATCCACTTACCTCTCCTTCCCTCAGGGTCAGGCTGAGCCAAGATATCCTTGACTTAATTATTGGGCACGTAAGCGATAACGTGGGAGTGTAATATGTATGTTTTGAAATCATTAAGGGCCTTTACTAAGGAATATTCTTTCTTCTCCATAATATCGTACCTCAGTGGAGAATCCCTCAATGTCCTGTTGAAATAGGATATAGGCTTCTCAATTTTTTGATCATCTTTCTGCAACAACACACCAACAATTGTATGCTCCGAGGTGAATGAAAACAAGATGAAGTATTTCGTGAAGTCTGGGATGGCCAGCACATGAGATTTAGTCAATGCCAACTTGATATATTCAAATTATTTCTTGGCTTTAGAGTTCCACTTGATCTCATTCCCCTTTCTGAGCATGCAGGTGATATTCTTTATAATTTTTGTCAGGTTCGGGATGAATCTTCTCAAGATATTTACTTTCCCTAGGAAATACTACACTTCCTTCTTACTGCACGGAGTGCCTATTTTTAGAATTCCTTCAACCATGCTGGGGTCTATCTTAATACCCTCCTTTGAGATGATGTTCCTCGTTAGTTTCCCTTCTTGCATCCTGAAATGTGACTTTTTTGGATTCAATGATATGCCGAATTTCCTGCATTTCTGGAAGACCGTCAAATGCTCGAGGTGTTGTTCATCAGAGATAGAGTACACTGTGATGTCGTACATATAGATCACAATAAAATTATTCCTTTCGTCGACAAATGATATGTCCATCACCCTTTGGAAGGTAGCTCCGATGTTCATCAAGATGAAAGGCATCTTAGCATACATGAATGTCCCCCATGGTGTCATAAAAGTCATCTTTTCCCTGTCATCCGAGAGCACCAAGATTTGATTCTGACCCAAAACAGTGTCCAACATGGACATCTTCTAGGACCCCACTACCGTTTGCAGAATATAGTCCATTTTAGGGAGCTAGTAGTGGTCCTTGAGTGACACTTTGTTTAAATTTAAAAAATCTACACACAATCTTATTTCGCCGCTCTTTTTTCTTACAGGTACCAAATTGGCCACCCACTTCAAAAACCTTAAAGAAATGATAATTTTTGCCTTGGAGAGTTTCTTTACCTCCTTTTCAATCAATGACAACAATAGGGGATTTATTCGTCTCAACTTCTGTTTGAAAGGCCTCTGGTCTTCTTTGAGAGGGATGACATGTTGAATCACTTTAGTGCCATACACCTTCAAATCGTCATAACTCCAAGCGAAAACATTGGGGAAATCCTTCAGCTTGATGTAGTCTTGTTTGTCCTATGGAATGAGTGTTTTTGACAATTTAATTATTTTTGGGTTCTCCCAAGTCCCGATATTGCAAAATTCTACATCCTTGTCATTTGCATTGATCTTGGGATTTCTAGCCACATCATTTTCGTCGAACAACTTTTCCAACGGAACTAGTCCCTTTGGGATGATGTAATTTTTTAGTTGTACTATGCCCCTCCCCACTATCTAGTTTTGGAAAGGGTCATCATCACTGTGTGCATATGCACTACCATCTTTATCACAACAACACTCTTCATCAATGTTTTTGTTAGCAAACTCGTCGCTCATTTGGAGAAATCTCTCCACTTGTTTGTCGTCCTCAAACACCTGCCAATATTTGATATTATCAGGCACTGTCGGCCTGTGTTTGACTTCGATCTCTTATTTTCTGTTGGGAAATATGGGGATTTTAAAAACTGAGGCTGAGGTGGCCAATGCATCAATGATTTGATTAACCCCCCTCATAATAGTCGATAGATCGTACTCCGATAATTCCTCAAGGAGGTCCAACACCAAGTTCCTGTATGCTCTCAGCCTGGGGTGTTTAGATTGATATACACTTTTCACCTGGTTTATCACCATCTTAGTGTATTTGTGCATTGCTAGCCTCTTCACGCCTAATTCTCTCAAAAACTTTAGGCCCAAAATCAGTGCCTCATACTCAACCATGTTGTTTGTACAGTCAAAAGCGAGTTTGTAGGAGCAGAGTTTTGAGCTCACTTTAGGAGGGATTATCCACATGTCGACCCCTGCCCCTTATTTGCTGTCAGTGACATTGAAACTCATGTTGCACATATTATTCTCCATGCGGTTTCTCGGTTCAATGCACTCTGCTTCTTGTCATGTGACTTTATCATTGGCAGTCATGACAACTGTCGGTTCTTCCTCTTCAAAACTCAGATCATTATAGAATATTGAGGAGCCGACCTCAGTGTCAAAAGAGTAGATAGGATGGTTATTCGGCTACTTATTACTTCTCACCATGTACTTCAAGAGTACTTCTCTATACAACCATCTATCCTAGACAAAAAAAAGAATGGTATCATAAGACATGTCCATTTGTAGAGTTCCATTTAACTTTGCAGCCCACGACCTAGATAACAACATGCCAAAATTAGGGGGTATATCGACCACGAACACATCCATGACCATGTTCTTCAAAGGAATTTGGGCCAGTGTCACGACCACATCTTTGATGATACCTAAACATTTGACTTTCCTTGAATCAAAAGAGAACAAGTCCTTATAGGGCCTGGTGATGTCCAAACCCAACTCATCCATGACCACCTTTGGCATGAGGTTGTGCGACACGCCTGAGTCTAGCATGGAATTATGCAGGGTCATGTCATGGACCTTGAGACTGACGTATAACAGGGGAACATACTCAGTATCACTTGTTTCCTCTATGCACAGACCAAACAAAATGGCAGGGTGATCATCTTGGACGTTCAAAGTGTTGAGAGTTTCTCCCATTTTTAGCATCTTAATAATCTTCTCCTGATATTAACCCTTTTTGATAAGCTCGTTAAAAGGGAAAAATATTTTTATATTGGCCATTTCATGCTCAAAGTTAAAGGGGGAAGATACCTTCTCTACCTCTTTGTCGTGTGCTTCCTGTCTTGTCTCCGATGCTTTCTTCGAGGCATCCTCCTTTGAATTTTCCTTTTCAACTACATCCTTGGTTGGGTTGTCTAGCTTCAGGCGGCTTGTGGAAGGGGCATCTACCAGGGGTTTCCTTATGGGATTTTTCTGCTGTGGTTCAGTAGGCTCCTTCTTGCTCCTGAGGTTGTATTTTTTCTGAAACTGGATGATGGCATTGTGATAGCCTTTCCTGAATTCTTATGTTTCCTAGGAGAGTGAGCCATCCGTATCCAACATAATATCATCATTTTCTCTCATGTATTGATCATGTTCTCCCTTCATTAAAAACACACGCGTGTTTTTGTCATCGCAACAATGCATTTGGTCTTGGAACATCTGATCAAAATCCTCATCTACGTAATTATTTTGGAATGAAGGTCTGGTTTACTGGTCTCCCTATTCTCTTTGCTCCCTCTATCTGATCTGAGGGACCTGACCCCTTATGAGGTTATTATTTCTGGGCCGGGGGTCATTCTTGTCTCGGGTGACAGGTTTGTTTCGCATGGACATTCCCTCCATCATTTTCTCCATCATCTTCATCATCAAGTCAAAATTTTCATCCGAGGACCTATATGTCGATGGTTACGCATCCCCTTGGGGTTTCTTATAAACTCTGTTGAATCTCTATTTGATATTCTCCGATTCCATTAGATTTACCTCGACCTTGATTGCATTGTTCATCATGGTATCAAGATTTTTTGATCTCCTTTCTCTCAACAACAAGGAAAAATCACTGTCGAAAGAATCGACGTAGCGCAGCTGTGCAGCCCTAGGGGTGGATGGACTTCTGTGGGAATTGAGTTATACACCCTCATGAAACAGGTTGAGAATTCTTGCACTGTCTCCTCCAAAACCCTCTTCATATTATGATACTGCGTCAACAACTATAATGTGTTCTTCTTGTCTCCCCATCTAGTAATGAAGGACATTTCAAATGCAGTGAAGTATTGAATGCTTGCTGCTGGGAGGGATTTGAACCAATTCCTCACCTCTCCCGAAAAAATTTGTGCGAACAACCTCATTTTCACATCTGCATAGTCTACCTCTTCTAGGTCGATGAAATAGTTGAACCAATAAAAATGATTTTGGGCTGAAACGTTCCCTTCAACATCATAGAGCTTGATCCTCTAGTTGTAATTCTGGGGCACATCATGCAGTTGGGATGGAAAAATGAGGGGAGTGAATCTGGCGGCCATGGCTCTAGGAGGGTTAAGGATTTGAGGGATATTCTTAGGTATTAGATATTGAAACCTCTTCTGGTCGAAGACTATATCGTCCAAACTAGTCTCCGACTTAGAACTGAACAGGGTTTTCTCAAACAGGGCATCAAAATCAAGGTCATCGATGCTCTACACGACGTCTTAGGGTAAGGACATGATTCTTTACATGTAATAGAATGGGTTCGATGCTTTCTCCCTAGTCCTGCGTAGAAACATTTCAGGGTCACACATAGGATTTACAAGGTTTGGGTCAGGATTTTCTCTAGTATAGACCGTCTTCGAAGCCAGGGTTCCTGAATCACGCTACTTTATGCTACTGGTATTTTTGACTGGATTCTCCAGGGTAAATATTTTAGCCAATATATATGTTTGTCCCTCTGTTACCCTTAGGGGTGAAACTACAATGCTAGTCATTCTCCCAAGGAAAATTTATTCAATTCCTTCCCTGGCAGCGACACCATAAATGTTAGCTCTCTGTGAAATTCATTCAGTTGAGAAACGAACGACAGAGGCAACCTACAAACCAACTTTTAGATCTGAAACTAGACTTTCAGAACTGGAGAGGGATCTCTTGGGAGACTTTGTCTTGGTACATGAGATGGCTTTAAGTTGTTGGCTAGATTTAACACCTTTGAATAATAAGTTCTGGTTCTATTGGAGAAAAGGAGTAAGACCTCAGGCTATGGAGTTGATTCAAGAAAACGATAGAAACAAATGACTCAATGACTGAACTTGAGAGGATAAAGGCTAAGCGAGCAACAATATTCAGTGTAAAATCGTTGTGTGAGGCGAGGGGGAAAACACATGAAGCAACTCGGAGCACCGTTGAGGATGAATTCAGAGTTAACTTAGAGGAAATATGGTTTTTCTGAATGGCGTGAATCCCATGGCACTACGCAACGAATCCTAGGTTCAAAATTACATTCTGATTCGAACAGAAATAGATACTAATAAAGAATACATGAAGTACGTATGTAAAGAGAGAAACAATACATCCAACTACTACAATTATAATCTTTTCATCAAAGCTTCAGGACTTTTGCATTAAATTTCGATCGAGCTCATACTACATTCAATAGTCACTGTGTACACTCATTTTTCCAACCAACCCGACTTAGATTGAAAGGATGAACCATACAGGAAAATGTGTCACTTAGGATGCCCAACTCTCTAGCTACTATCCCTAGAATTCCGGAAGATGACTGTTCTTTGTCAAGTGACTCTTCGTATGGCACCTTTCCAAAATAGAAACCAACTGCATTCAATCATTTCGTAACCACTTGTATATTCCATGGGGTTTGGTTATCAACAATTTCTCATCATGGGAGAGTGATGTGTTGATTCCTTCCTTTGACAGGGTATCTGAATAATCAAGTTCTCTGATCATACTTACATCATATACTGTAATGACATTGGTTTCTACTGCATTCTCATTCATAGGGGTGCGTACGTGGAGGGTGAATGTCGATTATCAGAGTCATTACCAAAATGACCAGACTATCTAAGGGTGATGCCTTCCTCAGAACTGTCAAAATCCATGCCAAAATTTGAGAATACAAGAATGCACTCTGTTAATCACGCTTCTTCTGCATGCTGGCAAGAGCTGCGCGAACTTTCTCCCCGGTCGCTTCACATTCTCTCAAATTCTTTGCATTCCTTTATTTATTTATCCTTTGTGTTTTGCGCATCTGTAAAATTGTGTCTTTTGCATCTTTGAGCTATCTCTTGAGCCACATCATGTTTCCCTTGCGACTCTGTGATGCTGACACCTCAAGGGTCTTCGCTGCTAGCTGTCATCTTAGTTCCCTGTTTTCCTGGTAAATCTCAGCGATAGCGAGATGCACTTGTTTCAGCTACTGAGACAACTCTCTAACATTTGTTCCTCCAACATATGTCCTCCTCATTTTTCTCCAACTTTCTTGACTTTTACCTTCGACAGGTTCCAGCCTAATAACACGCATAAGTAATTCTTCGACAACTGAACTTGCGGGTGGTTCACTTGGGACTAGGGTTTCCCCAACTTCCTTGTTCTTATTTGGCCTGCCCCTTCTCTAGGATATTAACTATTGGGGGGACATGGCTTCTGACATATTTCCTTCCTGCCTTCCAATCCAATCTCCGCGCGGTGTGATATTACCCTTTCCGTGCGTAGAGGGAAATCCCTTTTTGGATCCTTGGGGATGCCTGCTGTGATAAAGAAAGAATCCTAATCACTTCCCACCTGCCTTAATTCCTTCAGTACAAGCAAATTAATCAGAGAGACATGAGAGAGTTTCGTTTTCGATTTATTCACTTCAGCCTGGGCATTGCCTTCCATCTCTTAGAGGTTCTGGTGTAAGAAAAGGGTATATTTAATGGCCTCCTTCCTGTGAATTGCATCAACAATCTAATGTGATGCGAATGTATCCTATCGAACCTCCCTTAATAGGTGAAATATCTCCTAATTACTTCAAGTAGATTCCGAAAAGCTTCCTACAAATATCTATTTAGAACGTCTGTCTCGACTTTCTAACCTAAACAATCTCACTTGATGAAATATTCATAGCACCAAGCATCCAAAAGCATGCATTTGAACCACCTTTCACTGCGCAGAGGGATATTTGTTGCAATTGAAATATTTCCCTCAGTCACCTGGAACATGACGCCCGATATCACCATGCATAATCCGTTAAAACTGAGTACGAATTGCTCAACTAGTCTCATATTGAATCCTTGAATTTTCCTGCAGAAGGCCATGCACCCAAACTGTTCGAAAGATGCCTCGACCTCCGGATCTTCGTTGATCAATTTCAAGCTTTGGGGATCAGTCCTAGTGCTTCTTCCGCTTCGTGTTCCCTTCCTTATGTTTTGGGAAGTTTCCATGGTGCAACAGGTATTTTTCCTGTGCACGATGGATTTGGCACGGGCCCAAGGAAAAAGTATTGATCAACCTGGGCTTGCAAGAAAAACTACAAACAATGCATAATCCTAAGTGGAGAATAGAATGTGTGTCGAACACATGTAATTTATAATAGAGCGGGTGGGAGGTGGAAACCTTCTAGGGAACATTGAATTCATGGCGACTGGATATTTTGAAACAAACTGAAGATTTTCCATAGCACATTTGTGCGTGTAAAGTACAACTGATAAGGGTTGGAGGGCATATGTGATATGAACGCCACAATTTTTCATTCTTCCAACCTTCATAATGGGCTCATGATGGTCATTTCACTTGCCAACGTGACTTCTATTAACAATTCGCTTCGACCCGGGCATGTAGAAACTCCCTTTTTGACAAGACCTGACTCTTTGGGAACATAATCATACAATTTACACATGTTTTGACTCTGACATCCCTTCCCAACTCCAAGGGCCAACCGACCACTTGCTGACTTCAACCCCTTTGTTGTTCAGTACCTAACTTGACATGATTTTACGCACAGGCCATGAGTCGACTAAGACCGACCCTAACTAACAAGAAAAATGGCAACGCTAATAGTGTGAATTTGGATATTCACCAAAAGTTCTCAGTTGGATCATCGGTTCTTATTTCACATTGGATTTTTTCAAAGTAGTAATCAACAAATTGAAGTGAACGATTTTTACCCATTTCTTATGTGTTGGTAGTGTTTGTGTGCCTCTTAAGTATGTTTTACAGTTCTATGGCTCTTATGATGGACTTAAGGCCTTATTTTCTTAAGAACATTCTTAACTTATTTACTAGGCATAGAAGCAAGTAGTCAAATGATTGGACCAAAAGACCATAGTAGGTTATCATTATAAGGGGGGTTTTGTTCCTATAAGAAATACCATATTGAAGAGGAAAAATGCAAAAAAATAACCCTTTTCTATGAATTTAGGGACAACTTTAAGCCACATTCACTACTGTGCAGAGGTACTCATCATCTCTCACATGAAGGTGTGTATTTCCCTCAGTCTCAGCGTCAAATTGAGGAATTACCCTCTCTCTCTCATGCTGGTGCAAGTATCAAAGGTATTTTCCTCGGTATTGACATCGATTGGTCGAATTACCCTCTCTCATGCATTGGTGTAGGTTTAAGAGGTATTTCTCTTGATACTCTCAACATCAAATGGTCAAATTTCCCTCGGTACTCTCGGCGTCAAATGGTCTCTTGTGCACATGTGGTTTGCATAGGCCTCAGTACTCTCGGTGTCAAATGATCTCTCATGCATAAGTGTTATGGAGATCCATTGGTACTATCGACTTCAAATGGTCTCTCCCATGCATGTGGTATGAATATTAATAGGTTGTCGGTTAATTTTTCTTGTGTTTTATATATTATATATAATATGCATATTTTTTATTATATTATAGTTATTATATATATATATATATAACTTATAATTATATATTATATAACTCTATATAACTCTACATAACTTTATATTATATATTATAACTATATAATATATAACACCTAATCCTTAAATTATAACTCAATTATGGAACCTATAGATAATCCCTAACACTTATAATCGTTAACCCAACTATTACACTTATCACCATCAAACCTATAACTTATCACCCTGCATAATCCCTAAAACTTCTAATCATTAATCTTTTATCCCCTAGTCTATATAATAAATTTAAACCATAAAACCTAACCAATACAACCCCTAAACATTAACCATTATAATCCCTAACACCTAACTATTTCAAATGTTAACTAACAAAGCCTTACTTATTATAACATCTATAACTCACATAGTTTTGACCCCTATAACTTGTCACCCCTAAAACCTATAATCCTTCACCCTATAACTCCTAAAAAATAAACCTTATAATGCTCATCACCCATAATGCCTATAATACCTAACAATAACCGCTAATATATACATTATCCCTCATAAATACTAGAACTTAAAATTTATAACCTTAACACCTAACTCATATATATTCCCTAATAACCTCTAAAAACCACCCCTTAAAACTTTTATAACCTTTATACCTTATATCATGTGTCACCTATTCCTAGCTATAACTGCTAGTTCTAATAAATCACATCATCCCTTAATTCTTGTAACCCTTATTTCTAATCTCTATTGCCTCTAATCCATACAACTCATAACCATTAACCATTAACGTATATAAACCCTAACCCATAAAACCCATATAATTGTATTCATATTGACAAGACATAAAGATTTCAACATCAACAATCTTCATTCCATCGCTTCCCTTTTAGATTCAGACTGATGAGAGTAGTTTCATGAGGACATCTAACACTTTTGGTTGGGGGAAGATGACGAACACCTGAAATACCATCTTTTTTCACACCCTTATCTTATGTTCTTGCACTACCCTTTTCCATTATCCGAGCTATATCTTAAGTATAACGACATATTCCCCCCCCAAGTTTGTTCACCACAACTCATGTCATTTTAGATGATTTTACTTATGTAAATAGGGGTAAATTTGACCTTTTTATGCTTACTAATGATTGTGTTGATATACTGTTAGAGAACATATATCACATGCATAGAAAGGAATTTGTTGCAATACAATTCCTAGTTGTTGCAACACAATATTACGTTGTGACACGGTTCCCAGTTGTTGCAACATGATCTTACGTCGTTGCAACATAATTCCTAGTAGCTGCAACACGATATTTCATTGCTGCAACACAATCCCTAGTTGTCGCAATGCGACCTAACATTGTTGCAACTCAATTCCAACACTACTGCTACAACATGACTCCAAGTGGATGGAACAAGGAAATGGTGATATTTAATTGTCGTCATTGCAACATGACACCAATGATTTTGTCCGAAGTAGAGTGTCAAAAATTATATTTATTGTGGTGATAATGACGATAATGAAAATGATAAATATGATGACGACGATGATGATACGATGATGATCATGAAAATGACAATGGCGATGATGATGATGATGATGATGATGATGACAACGTCTATGACAATGACAATGACAAAAATTATGATGACAATGAAAAATATGATGATGGTGATGATGACGACGATGATGATGGTGACGATCATGATGACAACAATGTTTATTATGGTGATGACAATGATGACGATGAAGATGATAATGAAATTGATGACGACTGCAATATTGACAATGACAATGATGACAACGATGAGGATTATGATGATGAAAATAATGACGACAATGACAGCGATAATTAACCCATATAACCAAATACGTTAAAGAGAATAAATCATATAAAATATATAATCACATACCTCCTACATTTCAACATTTTTGCAATATCATTGATCATCTTCTTTTTCGTCCAACTACATCTGTATCATCTAGTTCAAAATCAACATTGAAAGAATTGGCCATATCAACATCATTATCAATGTCATTTTCGATAATATCATCATCAATATGATCATCGAGAACATTTCTATCTACATTGGGCTCAACTTCTTCGTATGACAATACATCTACCTCATTATCCTCTACATCTTCTTCTCTTCAATATCATCTTCTTCTGGCACATTATACTTTACGGGCCTTCCTCTTGGATCATATCTAACAACACACGACCAACGTGCTTTACCTAGAACCTATGAATAAAATATTTGCTCACATTGGCTTGGAAGAACATAATTTTATGTACCTGACTCAAACATCCTTGTATTAACCATAGTAAATCCATTTTCATGCTCAATAATAGTTTCATCATGATCAAGTTCATTCATTCATAGCCTATACCATTTTACCTCGAACAAAACTAACTTGAAGGATTTAAAGACACACTCGATTGTATCATCCAAATACACAGAGTATCTATTTTCAGATATTGTTAGATTCCTGTCACTTCTAGAGGAAACATTAGTGATATGAAAGAATGAAGTTATCCCACAATAAGAGTTTATCTTCTTGTCATCCTGGATCCAACTCTTTGATGTGAAATTTATGACCATTCCACAACATAGCCATGTGGTGTGTCAACTGGAATATGCCCAAAACGTAAAAATTGCATTAATATCAGTCAATAAACATATTTAGACTTAGTGTAAATTTTTAAAAAAAGACACACAACATAGATTAATATAAGGGAAAAAAATTGAAACATGATGTGGATGAATACTATGCTTTCTTGTTTATCTTTTAAACCATATGCTAAATAAATTTCCCTTTGAGTAAGATTGGTATCATGATTATGATGAGCTTCTTTAAGCAATGAAACCACCCCTTCCCATGATAACCTACCATTACTTTGTATACATTTGTCTATCCATACCTTCATCCAATCAAAATTGTTTGCGATGTATAAATGTAGTGCATCCCACTCTCAATCAACTGTATGGAAAAATAATAAAAATTACTAATTAGAATAAAGATTAATAATTGATGGAAGTTGAATAAAAATTAAATAAGTACAATATAGAAACAAATCAATGTTAATGTAGAGTATTATATATATATCTGCAATATAATTAGTACCCTTCACTTTCCTCATTCTACCTTTCCCAACGATGACCTCCCCTTCAAATTTGTTAATGAAATTGAAATGCCAAATCCAAGGCACCTTCATATTTTCTGCTAATTTAGGAAGATGCTCACTATTATACACTAAGGATTGATATACGATATATCCCTCCATAATAGAACCCATAGGAAGTGCTCCTTGTCTAACAAAATACTTTGATGACTTCAAGTGCCTCTCCACCATCCACATTGACCTTGTGCACATAGGTCCACACATTTCAATCTCCTCAACTCGGTGTATGAGGTAGTTTTCTTGCACATTGAAAAATGTGAGAGGTAGACACTTTTTCATTTCACACATTAGCCGAGGAATTGATCTCCTCCAATATTTTATAAATTCTTTATGGATTTCTTTAGATGACAACCACCTACACATGATATATTAAAGAAAATCATAGGTTTCAACAACAAAGTATATACATTGCAAGTAAAAAAAATGTCGACAAGTTCAACAACAAATATTTTGCATATAAATTATTATTTACCTCATGTATTTTCCAAGATCATATATAACTTGTTTTACCTTGTTGTCAAAGCTATTAGTGAGAGATAGAGGTAGAACATACTGTAAAAAAAAGGGATGATTATTTTTTTGAAAAGGAAAAAAGATTAAAATACTAAAAAGAAGTATTAACAATACATAAATCTACCAAAATGATTATCTTAATGAAGGTATGAAAGTTATGAGTTTTCACCCCACCAAATTCACCTTTCTTCGTTAAGATATTCTTTATGTTTGAAGCAAATTGTTGGCCCTTGACCAAGTTTGAGGAAACACCTGGTCATATTTAATCGTTTTTGGAACTTCAATAGCTTGTCAAAGATGAAGCGCAACGCGAAGCGAAGATCATGGAAGCTAGACCCCTTTCTTGGGTCCTTTTTGGGTTTTTGGGGATAATGTAATGGGTATAGGGTGCCAGCCCATGGGTTTACCCATGTTTAGGCCTATTTTGTAAAGTATAAATAAGTAGCTAGGCAATGTAAGAGAGGCTGATAAGCTAAGTGATAGTAAAGGCTTTGTGTATACTGTGTGAAAGACTTGCAGAGTTAAGTGCAAGTGTTGTAAGTGTTGAGTGCACGGATTGTAAGAAGGATCTATGCTAGATCTACTTGGGGAAGGATGATCTGGCAAGGTGCACACAAATATCCTATCCTATGCAGAGTACAAGTTTGAGCTCTGTGCTGTAATCAGATTGACCAAAGCTAATAAAGAAGAAGAAGACTTTGTGGACATAGCCCCAGGGTGGGGGTGAACCATGGTAAACCTATGTGTTGTGCCCGGTGCCTCAACCTAATGTGTTTGTCTCTTCCCATGTGTTTTTATTTGATATGATTATGCTATGTGATTTTCTATGATATACTTAGATAGATATACTTTTCTTTGTGCTTCTTAGACGTATGGATGTAGATCCGACATATATGAAAGTGCTGAGTGCTAGACCTATTTTGCTGTTGCTAAGTGCTAACTTAACCTAGATCTAAGTGAATGTTGCGGTGCTCTGCGCCATCTACGGAGTGCCATGAGGGTTAAATACTGATGAATGATCTATGCTAAAGTGTTTGCTGAGTGTTAGAATCACATATCTGTGTCCCAACTAAGGTTGCAGACACCCGAGTCTTGCAACCACCCCTGCCTCTACCTCGGGTGAGAACTCTTCTTCGCAGGTGTTGCCGAAAGGGTCGATAGTTATGTTTTTGTTGGTGCGTTGTTGAAATGTTGAATCCTGGGTCTTCCCCTGTGCCAAAAAATGGTTCCGTTGTCGGGACCTGAAACTGTGATTGTTGGGAACTGAGGAAGAAGAAGCTTTGTGCAGAAAGTCCGTCCTGAAAATTGTAAAAGCTCTGTGCATGGAGCTGTGCCCTAGTGCGCAATGATCCACTTGATCCGAAAATCTTTGTGATGAAGAAGGAAGGATAGATCTGAAGAAAATAAGTCAGATTTGAATGCTTTGTGCTCTAAGAAAGGTTAAAGTGGAAGTTTCTAAGTCAGATCTATAGAAAGAGGTAAGATCTGTAAGCTTTGTGCTCCGATAAAGTTAAGAATAGTTAAAATTTCTTAGATCTGCAAGCTTTGTAATCTATAGAAGTAAAAGAAGTGAAATTTTTTGTTTCTAAAGTATGGATTTAGGTATACTTGATAGATTTTTTCCTATCTTGAAAACTAGGGCATTGTTAGATGAAAGAACGTTTGATATGAGTAGATCTAATAAGAATAATGAAAGATATGTTATACCTATGCATAGAAAGAATTTTTGGACTAACCAATGAATGAAGGATCCTAGATTTTTTTTTTTGCAGGCTAGCCATCATGATCCTAGCGCGCAGTACAAGAAAATTTGGGGATCATGGAAGAGAAAGAGAGGATTAACTCTTTGTTACAATTGCATAAGACTAGGACATATTGCTAAGGAATGTCATGGGAGAAACCCTAGTTGCCTCTGTTGTAAGGCTATGGACCATGAAGTACTGGATTTCCCTAGAATGATTACTAGACTTGAAAAGATGAATATGGAGAAAGGTCAAGAGACTAAGATTATAGAAGAACCCCAGAAAGAATCAAATATTATGTTACTAAAAATGAAAGAAACCCTGGATGAACATAAAGATGCCAGTTTGTTAGAGATATTCAAAGAAAAGGAGAAAATCGAAGTAAGAATAGGAGACTTCGACATCGACCGTGCTCTAGATGAGGGAACACATATGAACATTATGACAGAAAGTACTTGGGAAACCCTAAGAAGGCCTGCTATGGTTCCTTCACTAGGAAGAATAGGGTTGTTTAAAGGAAAAATGGTAACCCTATGTGGCATAATTACCCAGATAGATATGAGTACGCATGGAGCTTCGATAGAGGAAGAGTTCGAAGTAATTAGATTTATTGAGGACCATGCCCCATTTCCAGCTTTGTTAGGCAAGATATGGATTGAAAAAGACCAGATCCAGAGAAAAGAAGAAAAGGAAGCCCTAGAACATAAGAATCAAGAACTCATGGAATTTATGACTAGAAGGGTCACCTACTTTATGGAAGAACAAGAGAACAAATCTCAGTTGTTGAACACCAGGGACCTGGATGTTGAAGCTATAAGAGTGCTAGAGGAACCACAGAAGATAGAAATACCTAATCCATATGATGAAGGAGTATTACCCTTGGCACTGAAGAAAGAACCTCAACAATGCAAAGTGACTATGTTGATAGAAGATAAGACTCGGAATGGGAAAAGGATGACTGAGATGAAGCTCACTAGGAAGAAGGCTAGGAAGCTAAGTAAGAAGAGAGCCAAGATCAAAAAGTTACAGAAGGTTCCGGAGGAAACTTCGCAGAAGGAAAAATCATAAGAATTGAGCTTCGTCGAGATATCAGAACAATGACATTTGGCACTTCTCCATGGCGCAACAATATAGTCGTTGGACCGATATACCCGTTCGACTTCTTCCCTGAATGGACATAAAATAATAAAAGGATCACCACCAGACCATTGGATCGCACCATAATGGATGGATCAACATTCACAAAAGCTTCATACCCATTGCAACCATAATGTTGATGAATTTCCTATTTAGCTCATCGTGCCATGCATGAAGAACACTTTTTCCAACTGAAAACTTGAAGCCTGTAGAACTCGTAATTGTATACAGTGATCATTGAAAGGAGATTGTTCACCCTAGTGCAGTGTTTTGAGATCATTGTGACCCCGATTATCTTTCCTGAGTACGTATGTCTGATGAGCTCACCACACTTGAGGAATCCATCAAAGAATTCCTTCTTGATTTAATGACTGAGAGAGTCATATCGGAAAGAAGAATGCCCACAAGAGTCCAAGCCTCATTGACAAGAGGAGTGAAAGCCTCCCCATCGACTTCTCGAGCTGGAACATCTCGAGACGATGCAGAGAGGAGAAATAAGAATAAGGACGGCATAGCCAATGCAAAGTTAGTGCCATCCATTCTACCAGCTTACATACCCCCTATGAGTAGTGATATTAACAAGGACAATGTCCCTAGAGATTTTGAATATACCCTAGTAACTGCATACTTATCGAAGGGAGTACTCACCTACTGCATAGCTTAAGACAAGGTTACAACGTTGAAGTTTTGCGACTTCAACCTGGGGGACCGTGAATTTTATAGCATGCTTGCCTTGTATAAGTACTGGATGCAAACTAATGGAAAGAACTCAAATCTCATCCCACATTAATGGACGATGAACCTTTCACAGTCTACTCTTCTAAACGTTATGAAAATACCGCACTTTGGCAGACACCAAGAGGTGAATTATTATGTAAAGTTACTATTAGCAAGTTACCACGGAGGATACCTGTGGTTAGAACTCTGCATAACTGTTGATCCTATGTTGATCAATAGGATCACTAGGCTTAGCATATAGGGCCCTGATCCCCATGAGTAATATCTTGGGAAGACCCTAGATCATGCTCCTGTACAGAAGATCAAAGAGGCCTATGGTGATGTTGAGAAAGGTGTGAGAGGCTACAAGGTAGCTTCTATTGAAAGTGGCATAGTGCACCTCGCATCCCAACTAGTCACAGAGAAGCTGGTATGTAAGAATCGACCAACACAAGTATCAGGCTTCATAGTTGACCTCATAGGAAAGTGCGTAGAGGGACTACAGATGAATTGGGTGAAGTACCTGGTGAATCAAATGGAGATTGATTGGAGAGAAGCTTAGGATTAGGGGCATGCATTCCATTTTAGCTGGCTCTTGATACTGATCATCTTTGTTGCATGGGAGCTACCAGAAGGTGCCTCTTTCCCAGACCTTGACCCTTTTGATCCACTAGCTGCGAAGTTCAGTACCTTGTGGTACTCGAACGACATGAGCAAGCAATGGAAATCGAATGTCGTTTTCCATGTATATTATAATCAACTGAAAGTAGCCATAAGGAGTGAACCTCTCATAACCCCAAACACTTTACAGAGGTTCCAACCTCTGATAAAGTTCAGCGCAGACAGCCATTTTATATACCTAACCCCACGTGTTGATGAGCACCAAGAACAAATCCAATCCTACTATAAGCTGACAGAAGAAGACCCGAAAGAGATCACCAAGGAGTGGTCGACAAACCTCCTTGTTTCAGTAGACCCCGTAGAAATTTCAAACATCGACAACCCAGAAGCTGCGCAAGATACACCTGGGCCCATTAGAACAAATAAGACAAAGGAGATGAAGAATCTTGAAGAGGTTCAGGATATAGGTTAAGCCTCATAGTTGTTACAGTCAAGCAACAACTAGAAGGGCCTATTAGGGAAGCGATTGTTTAGGAGTTCGTTGAGCAGGAAGCAGTAGCACAGAGACAAGTCGAAGAAGCTCGAGAAAAGCTCGAGACCTTTGAGGCAACTTTACCCAGATCTAAGTGACTTAGGATGAGTCATAGGTGAGTGTTGGGGGCCTATTGGCCCTTGACCAAGTTTGAGGAAACACTTGGTCATATTTGACCATTTTTGGAACTTCGACAGCTTGTCAAAGATGGATCGCAACGTGAAGCAGAGATCGTGGAAGCTAGACCCCTTTCTTGGGTCCTTTTTAGGTTTTTGGGGATAATGTAATGGGCATGGGATGTCAGCCCATGGGTTTACCCATGTTTAGGCCTATTCTCTAAATTATAAATAAGTAGCTAGGCAATGTAAGAGAGGCCAATAAGCTACGTGATAGTAAAGGCTTTGTGTATACTGTGTGACCGACTTGCAGAGCTGAGTGCAAGTGATTTAAGTGTTGATTGCATGGATTGTAAGAAGGCTCTATGCTATATCTACTCGGGGAAGGAGGATCTGGCGAGGTGCGCATAGATCTCCTGTCCTATGCGGAGTACAAGTTTGAGCTCTGTGATGTAATCAGATTGACCAAAGCTAATAAAGAAGAAGAAGACTTTGTGGACATAGCCCCAGGGTGGGGGTGAACCATGGTAAAATTGTGTGTTGTGCTCGGTGTCTTGACCTAATGTGTTTGTCTCTTCCCATGTGTTGTGCTTTGATATGATTATTATATGTGCTTTGCTATGATATACTTAGATAGATATACTTGCTTTGTGCTTCTTAGATGTATGGATGTAGATCTGACATATATGAAATTGTTGAGTGCTAGACCTATTTTGTTGTTGCTAAGTGCTAACTTAACCTAGATCTAAGTGAATTCTGCAGTGCTCTGCGCCATCTGCGGAGTGCCATGAGGGTTAAATACTGATGAATGATCTATGCTAAAGTGTTTTCTAAGTGTTAGAATCATAGATCTGTGTCCCAACTAAGGTTGCAGACACCTGAGTCTTGCAACCACCCCTGCCTCTACCTCGGGTGAGACTTCATTTGCTTCCCAGGTGTTGCCGAAAGGGATGGTAGTTAGGGTTTTGTTGGTGCGCTATTGAAGCATTGAACCCCGGGTCTGCCCTTGTGCCAACACAAATCCCGTGGGAAGTTTGATTTTCTGAATGACCTCTTTTACAACATCACTTTATTGCTCTGTAAATAACCATGGAAGACTATTTAAGTGTCCATTTCTATTTGAATAAATCAAATTTTGCATTGCATGAATGGATTCCTGAATGTCAGTACAAATTTTGAGAAATTTTTCTTTGTCACTCCTCCATCTAAGATTATCCACAATGTTTTTGTTACATTCTTCCCGATATGTGTTATATCAAACAATTGATCTATTTGTAGGTCTCATAGTAGGGAAGCCTACTGAATAGTATATGGTAACTTTTCATTACTTTTGGAATCCCATTAATGCTATTGTGGTGAATTCCCCCTGTTGACAGGTGAAACTCCCCTTGGACAGGGACCCCTTCTTTAATCCAAGACATAAGGGAAACAAATGGTAACTAATTTCCTTTTAGATCTATTTCAACATGGATAGAAGAGAGAAATGAATGGCACACCTTTTTACAATGGTTGTCCTCGCTGCTCCAACCTTTTGACCTTGATATCCAAGATCCTAGGCATAATAAAAGAGATGCAAAAGATTAATATTATATCCCTTTATTCCACACTATAATGTTAAGTAAAAATATAACTATATACGATGATTTTCACAACAATAGACAAGTAAAGACTTGAATGCATAAACATGAAAGTAATAGGCCAAGTTATCTCTTAATGGAAATAAATAATTAAGCACTTAAAAGCAAGGTTGATGTTGCAACATCCTCCTCCAAGCTCTTCGTTCCATCCCATTGTATCTCACAAGATCATAAGTATTATTTTTTTTAATTCTTTTCCCATTTCACTCAAGCATGACCCTCATTATATAGTGGTTTGAGGTAGAAAAACTTTGATATATCTTGGGAAAATGATTGAGGATTTATTTCATGAGGTTGGGATTTTGTGCCTAGGATGGAGAAAAGAGATACGGCTCGAATCCTTGACCCAAACAAACTCATATTTGCCCAAATATTTCCCTTAGAAAAAGCTGGAAAGGTTGCAACCTATTCATCTCTCCTTTAACAATGAGGATAGAGTGACTATCGCTACCTAAGACACTCTAGGGGGGAATAGTCCAGATTTCATCACTCCTTGTGTATGGGAAAGGGGGTGATGTTCCTAATATCTGGTAAAAATATTAAGTAAATGTGTATAATTTTGACCTCCAACCAATAGGTTTCTCTTCCAATTTGTCTAGGGATAAATTATTCATTTTTTCATGGTGATGAAGTTGCGACATTTAAGTGTGACACTTGCAAAAGTGAGAATCTTAGGTGTATGGAATATGCGACACTTAAGTATGATATTTGATGATGTGATACTTACAATACTTAAGTGCGACGCTTAATAATGCACCACTTGCGACACTTACGATACTTACGACACTAAAGTGCGACATTTGGGAGTGTGACACTTAGGTGTGTAACAAATTCCCCCTAAAGTATGAGGTCAGAAGAGAAGATAGTGGAAAAAATACTTTACAAAATTATGCATGTGAGGGTGATGAAATACAAGAGCTGGGAGGAAGTTGCAAACAAACATCAAACAATATAAATATATATCATCCCCAAGGAAGGCATATGTATGCTCAGAATACAAACTAACTCAAATCATGGTCACCGACCAATACACTGCAGATCCATGAAAGCACCGACTGAGGATATGGCCACCAAAGATACAATGTGGATCCATATCTCCATGACTCAATTAGGTCGTAGTCACAAAAGAATACATAGTGGAGCTATGATATGAAAAAACATAGCCACATACCAATATAAAGTGGATCTATGTGACAACATATATATCAGTGAGATCGCCAACATGGTGAGCATGCCATAATCTTTGAAGTACTTAGTAAATACCCATCATAACCTAGGGTAGGCATGTAACAAAGGTGTGTTCCTAGGGTCTTCGTTCTGATATCGAAATAGTATGAATCTAGCCATGTGAATAGATGTTTTGATGTTGAACATGGTAGAAACCACTTGATTACCAATCATTGGTGTATATCGTTAACAAGTGCAAGGGAAATAGCCAATGATGACAATGATTCCCAAGGTACCCTAGTACATTCCAATGAATGTGAATAAATGAGTTGAAGTCAAACATTTTTGGAATCATTCAATTAGAGTACAATGATGTAAACCTACCGTCGAAAGCAAGGATACTTTCCATCGAGGCATTCAAGTTCCAAGTTACTAACTGGTTTCTAAGTCTGATTCCCAGTTAATGTTTTTGAGTCGAAAGGAAAAGACTCTTCAAAGGAGGGACATAGTGTTTCCCCCATCATAGACATGAAACTGACATAGGAAAGTGATGTAAGATGATAGATCAAATGAGTATGGAATGGTGTGAGGATGAAAGATGGTAATATTGTAGAGTAGTTGGTTTGAAGTGAAACTTCCCTTGAACATTGTGAGGCACGAAAAATGACTTGGAAACATTGACTCGACAAGAGATAGAAAAAAACATAGTGTGATGATAACTGTGACACTCTTCAGGTGATTTGAAGGAGTATGAGGACTCATAGAATTGGTATGACTTAGAGATAAGAATAATACCCAATTGTGAGACAATACACCAACATGTGCAATGTTCAAAGGAAACAACGAACAACTTCCATAATGATTTCCAGAAATCGATATAATTCTTTCAACCACCC
>ML777000.1:1229546-1276907 GCA_009831015.1 Picea engelmannii
AACATAAGTTTTAATTGGAATCATTGACTTCGTCAATAATTAATTTCATTTATTGCTCATATATATGTTGAAGATAGTCAGTAATATTTGAAGCACTAACCATTGCAGCACATTTTAGTATTATTTGTCTTGTCTCGCAAACATGTGCCATCCAGTGGAACATCTTCTTCTTGACTATCTTTCTTGGCAGTAATATGTGAAGGGAAACTCTTATCTTGATCCATTACCCCTTTAGCCCTTCCATAAACCCAGATTACTAGGGACGTCTCCCTTGGACTAGCCATCCTAAATAGAAAGATCTCCCCATCGAGGTGACATTGGGTGGGGAAGCTCCTGTTATGCCAGTTTGAATCCTTGACTCAAGCTAACCTAAACCCTTCCTACAAACTGTGCGATAACAGACCTTACATACTCATATTTTTGGTTTGGTTCTTATTTGGTGCACTAGTGTTGTTAGCACTCTGTAATTTTCTCAAGGTTGTGGAGGTAGTAACAAAGGCAACATCAAAACCTCTTCGAGTCTTGGATCTATCCCTCCAAGACTCAGAGAGGGATTTCTCTGTCATATTTAGATTTGTTTGAACATGGATCTTAGGCTAGTAATGAGGTGCAGATTTCAGATTTTTGAATTGGTTTGGTTGAGACATAAAAGAGGGCCATTGGGAAAAATGGAGTCAAAGGTTAAAGATGATTTGATGAATAAATAACAGAGACATATGTAACCAGTAAACACAATCACATCGATGGATAATTATAATTTATGAGATGGAGAGACAAAAATATGAGGGGTCATTTCAAATGCAGAGAAGATCTTATCTGAATTCTGCATTCAATCTTCTGAAGAAAACATAAACATTTTCTTAAGCCAGGTAAGGGTGTCCAAGACAAATCCTAAGAATACTCTTCTTATAAGAAATGAGAAAAGAAAAACAATATGAGAAACAAGAGAATGAAAATTTACATCAAGAAAAATTCACCACAGAAACATGACACAAGAATCTGGAAATAAAATGCCTTTGTATTCATCCATTATAGTCGCTTACAACCTTTGAGCATTTTTATAGTAGGTGATGGAATTTCCATTCCATCTTTCCATTCAAGTCCCTCCAAGTCGAACCCATCAACATTTACATTACAAAAATTTATAGAAAATATTTTCCCCAGGCTTAGGAGGTTGGATTCAACCACCTCGGCCAAAAATAGGAATAAAAATCCCTAAAATCTTGAACTGTCTGCCATGAAAAACGGGTCGAATTTCTATAAAAAAGGGGTCCACTAAGACATCTGTTTCTCCTCAAAGGTGACACCTATGAAAAAAATGTAGGACATTATTGTATATGAGCATGTTTTGGACAAAAAACTCCTTCAGTTTCTCCAATTTCGTCTCTAGCTCGCCGAAACAGCTCCTGCAAAATCAGGACTGAAATAGAAAAACCGAAAATCTGAAAAATGAGACTAAAAGATGGCTTCGATTCTCCCAACTGGTGGCACCTGTGAAAAAACTGAAAGAGGATTTTTTTCTTCAGCCCATGATGAACAAAAAACTCTCTCGAGTTTTAAAAATCCATTTCCATTTACCCGGAATCCGCTTAGGAAGTCGACATGTTGAACAGGCAAAAAAATAGTTTAAAAATTTTGGGAGGGTGGTTTTGGTCGAACCCCCCTGAGGTGGTAAGTGGTATTGGGAGGGGGGGGTCTGAGTTCACCAGGAGGTGACAAGTGTCCCTCCCAATACCAATTATTATACCCCCCTTGAGGTGATGGGACGTGAGGAGGGGGGAGGGTCCGAGTTGTACGGGACTGTATGAGAGTGTTTAGACTTAGGATATGTGCTTTATTTTATTTTATTTTTTGTTTTGTTTATAATTTTTTTCTTCTAATTTGTTTCTTTATGTTATATTTGTATTTTTCTTTTGTTTAATGTTTGTTTTTACTATCTGTTTTATTAATGTTTGTTTTTGTTTTAATTTGTTTTAATTTAATTTTTATATGTTTCATTTTTTTAATATATGTTTTTTTATTATATTTTTATTTAATGTTTAATTAATAAACACTAACCTAATTACAACTAAATTTATTATTAATTAATTAATTATTAACTAGTCTAACATATTTTAATTAATCTAACTACACTAACTTTTATTAGTAGCATTATTAACCTATTAATTAATCTAATTATTTGTTTATTATCCTAAGTTTGTTTATGCAGGGACGAGTGGCGGGCGAGATGTAGTCAACGAGACAAATGGGCAAGGGAGTGAGGGCACAAATATGGATGAAGCATGCAGTAGGGTGATGAAGGATCAAGCGAAATAGATAGAGGGGAAAATGGAATCAATCGAGCTAGATGTCTTCATCACGGGAGCGATGCCAAATTATTAGCCGAAGAATCGAGTTACCTATGATTATAGGACTCCAACATAGGCTCCACCTAGGGATGGAATCTCCTGAGGAGGTGTCAAGAATATAAGATCTCTAAACATGCATACTGGTGCTTTATTCATTGGTCCATGGAGTCACTACAGCTATAATCTTCAAACTGGCTCAGATTTGACTGAACACTGAACTAGATATCATCAACTGCAAAATATGTTGGAAACCATACAATACTAAAACAGATGCTCAAATGGCTGAGATTATTCAAAACTGCTACCTACCCTACACTACTGATAATTTTTTTGTTCTAAATGATACAATAATGCTAGTGTAACCAGTCAAGCAACTGCTCTAATAACTTTGATCTTTCAATGTTTTAAAACAATATCATAAATAGAACTTGCATCAGCGTCATGAACTTCTTTCCATCATGATCTTCATCACAAGGATCTTGATAAACACGAAAGATAACAAAAACACTGGGAATGCATTATTTCTTTGTGATGAACAATTTCTCCATATAAATAACCACTGGGTCAAGATAGACTTGACCTATTTCTGAATATTCAAATTTGACCAACTCAACTTCATGATTTGATGTTGTAGTTATGTTATTTGCATCCTCATGCACTTCTTGACATGGCTGCAACTTTTCTGATGGGTTCTGAAATGATACTTCTGCTGAACACACCCTTGTAGCTGACTGTCTTATCATATCCATATCATAACAATTTTTGAAATCATTGGGGGTAAATGGAAACTAACTTTGAAAACACAATCTATCCAACATATTAGCTATAGGGTCATAAAATATTTTTGATGACTGTGGAATTTGTTCTGCTGGCATTTCATGGCTTACACTGTGATCCTCAACCAAAATCTGACCAAGATTCCCTTTCAAAGTATAAAATGAACTGAAACATAAGGACATGGAATCAAAATGGATCAACTCATTACCTATTATGGGCTTTGTGTTTTCATCTGAATTTTGGCCCGCACAAAGACTCAAGGGTTGCACTTATAAATCTGCAATAGATTCTATATCAACCTTGTTCTCCTCACCTGGTGCATTAGAGCATTCCTCATCCTTTCTATTTACAACCTACTTGAAATGTTCCCTCGGGAGTGAGGCAAAACACATGGGCAAGCAGTTTGCATTTTCTTGAAAATTTTCTGCACTTTCCTCGCAATTTTGATTAGTATGCAGAGTTTGATTGTCATCTTGGAATTGTGGTAATCAGACTTATTCTTCCCATGAAGATAGTGTTGGTGTATCTGAGAAATCATCATCAAACTCAACCACATAATCATCTAAAATTGATGCTATGGAATCCTGAAAGGATTTACAAGATTTCTCCATTGATTCACATGACGGGTTCTGGCTTTCTATGTGTTTATCCTTCAACATCTACTCAAAATTCTCCTTCAAAATTTTGAATGAGTAAAAAATTAATGGTACAAAGTTACATTCCAATGTTTCGAATTATGCTTTAGGCTCAAAATTTTCCCCTAAACTTTGAAAATCAGAGAAACTTGGAGATTGTAATCCTGGATCTGAAATAGCCTTTTTCTCAGCACTAACATCCTTCACTATCTCATCAAAAGATTTACCTTCTTTGATATTTCCCACTTGTTCAGAAATTTCCTTCAAAAATTTAAAAGAAGAGAAGCATAAGGGTAAATTTTGTCCACTTACCCCAAGACTTTCTACATTGTGATCATAGTTGTCATAATTTCCATGTACAGATTGATTGTCCTACTGGGATTGCAAATGATCTTCTTCCTCCCAATCATATGTTGCTGATTTCTTTGAAAAATCCATTGTGGTATAATCATCATCGTACCGATCAAGCTTGGGTAAATCATCCATGGATGAAATTCCATTGAACATGCATATCATATTAGGATAATTTTCCTCCATCTTCTTATTTTGAACTTCATCTTCGACTGTATTGTGAATTGAATACATGAAACTATCATTATTCAGTCCTTGATACCACAGATGAGCTGGAAAAATCTTGGGGACATTGATCTTTTTCCTTTCTAGAACTAATGGAATATGTGGTCTTTGAACAACAAGTTCATCTTTTCTACTAATCCTCTGCATCATTTCTCTTGCAGTGTTTGCCAGAACATCTAGTTTCACTTTTGAAGATGTCATCCTTTCCTTTTTTGTTCTATCTTTCTATTCTGCCCTTAGCTTGGACCTTTTGTTCAACAAGTTAGCTTCCACACCAGCTGCAATATTTTGCATTTATTCAAGGCTTGCAGTGTTCCTTTATCTTAATTGGAATGTCATCTCAGGATCGAAGGAATTTGGGTAATGCAAATGAGATTATCCTCGGGGTGGCCTTATATCAACAAACATTGCATGATATAACTTATTGAGCCTTGTTTAAAACTGAGGTACTGTCTCCCCTGGTTTTCTTTTCAAATGGTCATATTCTTCTAGGATGAGAAAGACATTTCTCATGATCACCCATCGATCTAGGAATTTTTTTACAAACTGATGGAAATTTCTAATGCTTGCATTTGGAAGATTCTTAAACCAATTCTTGACTTTACCTTGCAATGATAGGGAAAACATTCTGATGCAGACATCATCATATTCTACCTCAAACAGATCAAGAAAATCCTCAAGATTTTGAATGTGCTTTTCAGCAGTGATCTTCACATTTTCTCCATCAAACCCGAGTAGATTATTGATGTAATTTATAGGGAGGTCATGGAGAATAGGAGGAAAATTTAGAGGCTTGTATTGGTCTGGGATTTTCACATGTGTAGGAGGTAAAGCAAGGGGCTTGTAGCTAACTGGAATTTCAACAATGGCAGGAGATAAAGCACGCGGCTCATGTCTCGTTGGGATTTCTGCAAGTGTATGAGTATGTACATGATATACAATTTGGGGCTTAGTCTCTTGAGGCTCATCAATTAGCAGGTGGTCGATGCAATCTTCAACAATGTAATTTTGATCAGGCTTAGAATAAGATAGAACATAATTACATATAAAAATAAAGATGTCTTGAATGCAATTTGGGCTTGAGTACCTGATCTTTCTAGGCTGCTTGGTCATGTTTCAGGTTCTTCCTCCAGTGGAGTCTTCGAATCGGAATAGATATGGATATTGGAGTCACCAGGTGAATGATCTCAGCCTTCTTGTCTCTGGTCACTGTCCACCATCAGTGATCATATATGGAACTTGAAGTGCAATATTGGAGAAAGTTCCCCAATATGGTTGCCATTCTATTAGCACTCTGTAATTTTCTCAAGGCTGTGGAGGCAGCCACAGAGGCAACATCAAAACCGCTTGGAGTCTTGTATCTATCCCTCCAAGACTCAGAGAGGGATCTCTCTGTCATATTTGGATTTGTTTGAAAATGGATCTTAGGCTAGTTATGAGGTGTAGAGTTCGGATTTTTGAATTGGGTTGGTTGAGACATAAAAGAGGGTCATTGGGAAAAATGGAGTCAAAGGTTAATGATGATTTGATGAATAAATAACATAGACATATGTAACCAGGCAAGACAATCACATCGATGGATCCTTATAATTTATGAGACAGAGAGGAAAATATTAGGGGCCATTTCAAATGCAGAGTAGAGCTTATCTAAATTCTGCATTCAATCTTCAGAAGAAAACATAAACATTGTCTTAAGCTAGATCAGGGTGTCCAAGACAAATCCTGAGAATACTCTTCTTATAATCAATGTGAAAAGAAAAAAAATATGAGAAACAAGAGAATGACAATTTACATCAAGAAAAATTCACCACAGAAACATGACACAAGAATCTGGAAATAAAATTCCTTTATATTCGTCCATTACAGTCACTTACAGCCTTTAAGCATTTTTACAGCAGGTGATGACATTTCCATGCCATCTTTCCATTCAAGTCCCTCCAATTTGAACCCATCAACATTTACATTAATTTTTTTTATATAAAATATTTTCCCCAGGCTTAGGAGGTCAGATTCAACAACCTTGGCCAAAAATAGGAATAAAAATCCCTAAAAATCTTGAACTGTCTGCCATGAAAAACGGGTCGAATTTCTACCAAAAAGGGGTACTCAGACATCTGTTTCTCCTCAAAGGTGACACATGTACAAAAAATGTAGGGTTTTATTGTATATGAGCATGTTCTGGACAAAAACCTCCTTGGGTTTCTCCAATTTCATCTCCAGCTCGCCGAAATAGTTCCCGCAAAATCAGGATGAAACAGAAAAACCGAAAATATGAAAAATGAGGCTGAAAGATGGCTTATATTATCCCAATTGGTGGAAAATGTGAAAAATATGTAAGAGGTTTTTTTTCTTCAGCCCATTCTAAGCAAAAACCTCTCTAGGTTTTTAAAAATCTGTTTCCATTTACTTGGAATTCGGTTCGAAAGTTGACATGTTGAACAGGAAAAAAAATGGTTTAAAAATTTTGGGAGGGTGGTTTTGGAGGGAAAGTCGGTTTTGGTTGGAACCCCGTGAGGTGGAAAGTGGTATTGGGAGGGGGGGTCTGAGTTCACCAGGTGGTGACAAGTGTCCCTCCCAATACCACTTATCATACCCCCTTTGAGGTGATGGGACGTGAGGAGGAGGGGGGGGGGTCCGAGTTGTATGGGACTGTATCAGAGTGTTTAGACTTAGGATATTTGTTCTTTTTTTTTAATTTTTGTTTTTTAATTCATTTGTTTATGTTATATTCATATTTTTCTTTTTTTCTTTTGTTTAATGTTTGTTTTTACTATCTGTTTTATTAATGTTTGTTTTTGTTTTAATTTGTTTTTATTTAATTTTTATATGTTTCATTTTTTAAATATATGTTTTTTTATTATATTTTTATTTAATGTTTAATTAATAAACACTATCCTAATTACAACTAACTTAATTATTAATTAATTAATTAATTAATTATTAACTAGTCTAACATATTTTGATTAATCTAACTACACTAACTTTTATTACTAACATTATTAACCTATTAATTAATCTAATTATTTGTTTATTATCCTAAGTTTGTTTATGCGGGGATGAGTGGCAGGCGAGATGTAGTAAACGGGACAAATGGGAAAGGGAGTGAGGGTGCAGAGATGGATGAAGGATGCAGTAGGGTGATGAAGGATTGGGTGAAATGGATGGAGGGGAAAATGGAATCAACCGAGCTAGATGTCTTCATGACGGGAGTGATGCCAAATCAACAGACAAAGAATCAAGTTACCTATGGTTATAGGACCCCAATAGGCGATGGTCTTCGTTGTGTCTGAGTTTGTGAGCTTGGTACTATGGTTGGAATCTACAATATCTTCCATTCTTCGGGCCACTCTTGGACCTCTCTCTGGATCTCGTCCATCGTCACACAATAGTTTAGCTATAGCCATTCCTTGGATTTGTCTCTCTTTTCTTGAAGCCATAGGCTATGACGTGTTGCCCTGAAGTTAGCAATCTGTCCAAACTCCTGGATAGTCTCTGGTTAAATGAGTCATATATCTACAATGAAGTCCTGGATTTTTGCGAAATACCTTACAAATATGTCTGTATTTGTCTTATTTCTCTTCGGGTCTACATTGTTGCATAATGACATATAGCGCACTACGCCAAACTTTCCTGGTTTCTCCATATACTTACTGTAAACTGGTTCCTTCCAGCCAATGAGGCCAATGAGGATGAGTAACCATGAGTAGGGGAACTCAGAGCCCCAATCATCTCTGTCCTTACAGTTCTCTAAAAATGATTTCAAGAGGTATGGGGCCCAGATCGTCGATCTTCCCTTTGCACACTGCGTGATGG
Source organism: Picea engelmannii (assembly GCA_009831015.1). Classification (NCBI taxonomy): domain Eukaryota; kingdom Viridiplantae; phylum Streptophyta; class Pinopsida; order Pinales; family Pinaceae; genus Picea; species Picea engelmannii. The sequence continues at coordinate 1,237,696 of ML777000.1, forward strand.
CGACAACCACATCGACTGATACTTCCTCTTTGCGACACTTGCGCATCAATTTGCATCCGGGGAGTCTAGTGGAAAAACTTGTCACAATATCGTTGATGTCGCTGAACCTAATGCCCCTATTACCGTGCTTCACATCATATTTGGCCTTGATATCATATAATATGGCCTTGGCTTTGGTTTTATCCTCCAGGTACTGTTCTGTCTTTCCCCCATCTGTGGGTAGCCCCATGATTTCTACGATGAGGTCCACAGTGATAGGCACCAACCTATCCATCCACAAGATCCCACCATGAACTCGTGCAAGAAGTTGCTTGACATAGGAATTAATGTGCTCTCCCCACCCAATATGTGGGACATCCAACAATTTCATGATGCCGGTGTTATAGAGCCCAAGAATTCACTGCGTCGACTCTAACAGTGGCATTCTTGATGAGCCTTCTCTCCTTCTTTCTACATAATTTTGGGGTGCCATGTATGAAAATTTGGCAACATCTGCCATGTCATGGTCATAATACTTGATGGCATTCACTCTGTCGACCATGTCATCATCTACGTGCACCCCTTTCAGAATCTTTGACAGAACCAAGGTCCCTTCTACTTGTGGTTGTGACCCTCCTTACACACTGCTCCCAGTGTGATCCTTTCGTTTGGCTTGTGGCGATGAGGCCCCCACCTATGGTACATACTCATGTACTGTTGCATATCCTGCTTCTATTTATTGGCTCTGTGGTGCTAAAACCGTGGCATGCTCGACATGTTGTAGCCCTGGTCCCCTCAATGTATCAGATTCGGTTCTCTCCATGTCCTCCTCCAGCTACCCAGCCTCCTGCACTGAGTTCTGCTCCTCCTCTATTATCATGGGTTTTGCGCCATACTTGGGTGTGTGGAGTTCATCCACATCCACCACTATGGGTATTTCTTGCTCCCTTGCATCTTTCTCCTAAGCATTACTTCTCGTGTTCCTGCCAGCCCTACCCGACTCTCCAAATCGTGGTGGTAACATTGTGATGAGATCCAGACTGTAAATATTCAAACTAGATGGACGCTAGCTCGAAGTATCACTCTATCACTCTTTCTCTTGGATCTGCGTTCTTCTCCTTATAAATTCACACATTGAGTTTCTTTCCCCCCTTTTTACGACTTTATAGCGGGACGATGAAGTGACAACTATTCTGCATTGATAATTGTCCCCTTTTCACTTTTTGTTGTGTGTTCTACATGTGGTAACTTTGTACCTGTTAACCATTATCCTGTGCGCTGTGTTTTCAGACTTTTCCCTTTTCGTCGCACTAAGTTATTTACCTCTGCATACGGACTTCCATGTGTTTGTCACAATTTCAACAGTCGTCGCCTGAATTTCACAGCAGTCATTTTCCGAATTGCCGCGTTTTCCGACCGTCAGTCATTTTTTTGGTGCGCTAGGATTTTTTATTGCATGGAGTCTTGTCTTAGATACCCTTTTATACTGGCGTGGTATTCTTATTTCGTCACACTGTCTGGGTGACCTATGCACACAATTTTTTTGTTTTTTACATCAGTTCTTACTACGCGGTAACTTTCAAGTTGCAGGTGGTTGACTGTCTTTGTACAACTTTAGTCGACTCCCATTGATCATGACCCTCAATTATGTTCCTTACAAATCCTTCAACTATATGAATCCTCCGTCTGTGATAGTCTTGACCTCATATGGTCCCAATCAATGCATTCTGAACTTTCCTGGATGTTGAAAAAACTTGTTGTCATACAATAGGACTATGTCTCCTTCCTTGAAAGTTTTTCTCTTGATATGTCAATCACGTCAGGGTTTGTTCCTTTCTTTCTGTACTTATTTTTTAAATCCTGCTAGAATCCTATGTTCTTCCATGCTCATCAGATAACTTAACCTTTCTTATACTACCCCTCGCTCTGTCATGTTTGTAATTTCTATGACACACAGACTTGGTACCAAGAATTCTAATGGCACTACTTCTTCTTGTCCATACACCAATCTAAATGATGTCTACCCTATCAACTTATTACAGGTAGTTCTATATGCCTATCGTACCTCTAGTATCTTTGAATCCTATTCGTCCCTATTGACATTGCAAATCTTGGTTAAGGAATTCTCTAGAATGTTATTTAAGGCTTCCACTGTTCCATTTTCCTGAGGATGGTATGGCATACTTTTTTGATGGTAAACCTCGAATTCTTTAGTCAAATATCTAATAGTTATTTTGATAAAGTGAGCACCTTGGTCACTCATTAGAATCCTTCGGCATCCAAATTTGGTGGGCACATGTTCAAACATGAAGTGTTTTGTTGTCTCTGTGTTGTAATCTTTAACTCGTGTTGCCTCTCCCCATATTGATTGGTATTCTTTCGTAGTGATGATGTATCGTGCACCTAACCTTCTTGTGGGTGGGTGAATTGGCCCAATAAAATTGATAGCCCATTTTTCAAACACTTGTAGCGTTATATCTGGGTGTAAGGGCATATCATCCTGTTTGTTTAGTTTGCCAACCCTCTGAAAAACGTCACATTGTTGGCAGTATTCCTTTTCATTTCGATGAATAGTTGGCCACCATAATATTGCGCGAAGTACCTTCTGCATGGTATATTTTCCTGCATAGTGTCCTCCAGTTATAAATTCATGGTATTCTGCCAATATCCTAGGTATTTTGTGTTCTAGAGCACACCTTCTCAAGATGTTGTCTGCCCCCATTTTATATAAGTGTCCTACGATCAGCTGGTAGTCAGCTGCTCTGACAACCGGATTATTCCTCTTCGTGGTGTTAAGTTCTTGTGGCATAGTCCATGTACTTAAATAATCAATAATGTTAGCACAATAATCATTCGCGACTTGGACTGAAAAATAACTACACGCCAGGGAAGGTATCCTCTAAGTTTGTAGGATCCTCGCCATTGGTGACCCTTGACAAGTGATCAGGTCTTGCATTCAACTTTTCTGGTTTAACTATGAATTCAAAGTCAAATTCTTGAAATAGAAGTAGCCATCGATAGATTTCCCCCCCCCCACCCCCCAACCCCCACCCCAAACACTGGCTTGTTGACTAGGTACTTAAGGGATGAATGATCATTGAACATCTTAAAATGTTTTCCAAGTAGGTAATGTTTGAACTTTTGAAGCACATACACCATTGCTAGACCTTCATGCTCTGTAGTGTTGTAATTCTACTCGGAGTCTAACAACTTTATTCTTGCAAATGCTATGGGATGGTCCAAATCCCCTGCTCCTGGTTGTGCTAGAATAACTCCCAGGGATATGGATGATTCATCTACATGCACATGTAATGTATTCTCCCAATATGGAAAGATAAATATGGGTGTTGTGATCATATTATCCTTCAGGGTGTCCAACCCTTGCTAACAGTTCTCATTCCAATGGAATTTAGTATCCTCCTTGAGCAATTTCTCCATCGGTGCAGTAATTTACTCATACGCATTTATAAATTTTCTGTAATATCCTATATGTCCCAATGTGGCTCGCAGATGGAACACTAATTTCAGTGGTGGTAGATTCACAATTACTACAATCTTTGTAGGATCCACAATCAAACCTTGTCTGCATACTATGTGACCCAATAGAATTCCGAAGGGTGTTCCAAACATACATTTATTAATGTTCAAGGATATTTGGCATTGCCTGTATATTTCTAACATCAGTCTCAACACCTCTACGTGATCCTTCAAAACGCTGTACACTGTCCAATTATCCAAATATACCTCTAGAAACTGATGGATGAATTCTTTGAAGGAAATAATGACTACTTAGGAAAAAATTGTTGGTGCATTCTTTAGTCCAAAAGGAATGATTGTGTACTTGTAGGATCCCCATTCCATCGCAAAGGTAGTATTGTAACAATATTCTAGTGCTATCTTGATTTGGTGGTAGCCTGAGAATCCATTGGTGAATGAGTATGCTTCCTGACCTCACACATTTTCTAGGACTTCATTTGTAAAGGGTGTAGGGAAGGGGTCATGTACGAAAGCATCATTGAGATTTCTCAGATCTACATAGATTCTTATGCCTCCTTTTTTCTTCTCCTGAACCACCATGGGGCTTATCCATTCTGATTCTTCTACTGGTTCTATGATTCCTTCTTCCAACATTCTGTCGATTTCTGCTCTTACTTTCTGCTTGTATATGGGGTTCAATCTATAAGGCCTCTGTCTGACAAGTCTGGCCTCTGGTTTGAGAGGGACCTTCATCTCTCCAATTTCTCCTACAATACCTTTCATTTATGTGAAGGTCATTGGGAACAGGTCACTGTACTCATGCAGTAAATATGTAATCCTTTCCATTGTTTGCTCGTCCCAGCAGTCTCCAATGCTGGCCATTTTTGTATTCTAAACTGTCCCATGTTGACTTTATTCACCTTGATCAATGTAACAATTACTTCTAATTCTAGAGGTGGACCTTCCACTTCTCTTTCTCCTTCAACTTCCTCAATTTGAATATCACATGAATCATCTTCATCTGGTACTTCTTCCTGCACATGGTAGCATGACAACAGTTCTTTCACCATCTCTTTGTTCTACTATTGTTCTTTTGTTATGAGTTCAACTTCTGGGTCCTTAATGAATATCACCCATCTTATTTGTTGAAGTGTTGCATATATATTGGGGTTCTCATGCTCAAATGAGAAAGTGACAGTAAAGTTTTGTTGTAGTACTGTCCAGCTCGTAGTTCCTTTGCGCAGTTCCTAGTATGTATACCAGTTTGTTTGGATTCCCTCTAATGTGTGTACAAAATTATGAGGCCATTACTTTGGGGGTGTCATTTTACACAACACTCTGCACTTCTCCAAGTGTTCTGCTGGTGCCCCCTATCCATCATATTTCTACTGTTGGTTGCTTATTTGTTTTGCGATGAACATAATGTGCAGTAACCGCTTACATTGGTACCAGTGCTTAATTTTTTCTTTGTGTGTGCCCCACAATCTTTCATCTGTAGACTTAAGTGAAATGCCGAGAGATAAAAATATCTAGATGTCTGATACTTCATCCTCATATCTCGTTAGGAATTCTTCCAAGTCGTTGATTCAATGGAAACTTGGAGGTTCTATGATTTCTGCCCCAACCCACCTTACTGCATAGTCTATTTGTACACATCTTCTGACTAAGACCTCATGTAGGGACTGTTGCCAATTCTCCATACCCATGTATGATTTAGAAGAACATGATGTGATACTTCTCCAACTAAGTACACCATCGACATTTGGATTAATGTAATATTCGATGTACGCAGTGGTCCAGTACAGGTGGTTAATTTATTCTAGATCTAGACATGTTTGTTCCACAAATATTTTGACTTCATATGGATCTAGGGGTGCGATAACTCTGTATTCTCCTAACTCAAATGTCATATTCCTGGTCGTCAGGTTGATTATCACCTGATAATCAAGCTCCCAATCCAATCCTAGTAACGTTGGATATGGTGTTGTTCCATCCACGATTTCGATCACTTCGAAGTCTGCCTTAGTGCGCACTTCGTCTAGATCTACTGTCACGCCTTTCAACCTCCCTATTGGCAGAAATATGTGTTGGTTTTCTAAATTTAGTTGGACTAGTGAGTAGCCTAAGGTAGTTTCTCCCATGGATTGACATGTATTTTTGGGTAATACATTCACTTCAGATCCCCAATCTAATATCACATCGCCCATGTTAAAATCTCTTATGTTCGCATTCAAACTAAACTCTCTGTTGGTTCTCCTTTTGGCATGGAGGTGATTGAATGTCCTATGTTCTAACTTTCCCTTATATTTTTTGGTACATATATATAACATATTCTGTAATATTATAATAGATGATGGATTCTTAAATAATTGAATACAGGATTGCAGGAAAGTTTTAATACAACTTACTTGGTTTCCCGGGTGGACTTCATTGTTATGGTCGAATGATGACGACATTTCATACATTGGGATGTATTGGGTATGCTGCGTGGTAGATGTAGACACAAATTCTTCTTGAGAAATTCTTGTTTGGACTCCTTAAAGGTCTCCTTATCCTTTCATGTATCAAATCACTTGAGTGACTCAGTATTCTTCTTAATCCATTGGTGTTGTACTGGTTCCTATTTAGCCACATCATCTCCTATTTTAGAACCTCCACATGTCACTATGTTGATGTTACTACCATATACTCTAGCTTCTATAGAGATCCACTTTACATTCTGATTCCATTTTTCTTGTATCTTCCCCAACAATGTTGTGAAATCCTCTGTATCGTGATCTGCTGCGCAAAAATACATGCATGTTGCAGGTGGTAGTGGACATTATCTTGCATAGTTCCCTAGATGTTGGTATTTATGGCACACTACTAGACCTATTTCGCATCCAAATCCTCATCTGCCTCATCCTCCTCCTCTGTACCCAACGTGATCTCTGCACGGTGTATTGCATTGAGGTACATGATTATACTACACATGGTTATACTACAAGTGCACAATGTTATACTTTGGTTGCACATTGTTATACTATTGTGGAACAGTATTATACTGCGGTGGTGCCTGATTAAATTGAGGTGCAACTTGCCCTGTCATCATTTCAGCGTAAACCCTATATGTGTCTGACGTCCTTTCCCTCATCAGATCCATTGTTCTGCAGATTTTGTCATCGTGCCCTACTGACTTGAAAAAAGTGCAGTATGCATTCTTTGGTACTATTTGTTATTTCTGCATCATAGGACAATTATATGGCTCATGATCCTGCATCTTGCAAATTTGACATCAGGGTCCTCCTATTGGAAATGGATTTGGCATCCCTGTTTCCATATACTGCGTGAATGTTGGGCATTCATTCTTATGGTGCCCTTCCATTCTATATGTGGTACACCAAACAACTTCTCGCTTATCCTTGCCCTTATTCTGATTGAGTTGAAAGATAATATTCTTTAGATTCTTCTTCAGCTCCTCTATAGATGGATTTGTCTTATGGTATTGATTCTCCTCCATTTTCAAGGCTGCTTGTAGAGCCTCTGCTCGAGATTAGAATTTATGTTTTCTGAGTGGGTATTTTAGGTGTGGTAACATAGAATTCACAAACAGATGACTATGTTGCATGTTAGTCATGGCATACCTCAATTTCCCTTTCAAGCGTTTAAATCATTGGTCAATTTCCCAGACAGATTCTCCTGGTTTCTATTTGATTTCTATCATCTCGTTCATGTATTGATCCTCTGAGCTCAACTTCTAGAACTCATTAATCAATAATTTCTTGATGTCTGTCAGTGTCTTTGTCATCCCAGGTGGACTGTTTACGTCTAGAATCATGTACCAGTCTAGTGCGCAGTCTCTTAGCATGATAGCTAGTTGCGCAAGTTTAGTTTCTTCATCAGTGATTTTTTTTTCTTCCCATGTCTTTTCACAAATAAACAAGTGTTTCTCAGGGTCTTTTGTTGCCTCTCCTCGAAATTATGGTAACCAAATGGTGGGATCATGTCCTTCCATCCTGAATGATGAACTACTCCCTCTGCGAGGTGTAGATACTTTATTAATGCTTCCTAAATTAGCTCCCCAAGTTCTTTTTCCTTGTGTAGATGTACTTCTTGTTGTCTTCCTTCTCCCGAAATTCGGTTGTCTAAATGGTGGTGTTCGTTTTGGTGTGTTAGTCGCACATGGGTTTATGGGTTCCACACTGACATTAATATGTATAGGAATTTTTCCTTCTATTCTCTCTCTTGGACCTCTCATCTTCTTCTCATATGTCACATGCAAGATTTCCTCAATCTGCTCCACAACCCAAAGATCCTCTACCTCCTCTTCATCACTTGCCAAGCCTTCCCTTGCGGCTAAGACTCTCTTCTTGGTGTTCACCTTGTATTGGTAGGGTACTCCACTGCGTGTCTTTCCAGCTGTCACCATGATCCACTTGATCTGGTCGTCGTCCATCATAATTGGGTCCAAGTCCTACTTCTTCTTTCCTTTATCTCCTTCCATTTCTCCTTTTCCTGTTAGTGCTTCCCCCCTTCTGCCATGCATGCAGGGAAGTTTAGATATCTGACTCCGTTGTCATTACACCTTTGTTATATAACAAGATCTTACTAGAATTATACAATGATATAATATACCTTCCTCAAGGGCCATGTAGAAACTCTTGCTCTACTATGTTGTATGACTTCACGATATCTACTGCAAATTTTGCTATAAATCCTGCTACAATATTGTTGAGCCAATAATCTACTACACAGTTGAGTTTGTTATTCACCTGTTGCAACTACACGATCTAAAATGGGTTCCAATCTAACAAGAGGATCTGATTTGTTGCATGGTTTTCTTTCAACCTCAACATCCACTCTTGCAATAAGTGTGTAAAATCACAGAAAAACACTTCATGTAGATCAGTAAACACATATTTCTCAAGATATTTGTGTGGTGTTACTCCGGGGTTTCTGTTATCTTGTTACATAAACTCTAGGTCCTTTGTTTTCAACCATTTCTCTATTTCCTCCTTCGTGGGTCTATAGGGTATAAACATTCCCTTCTATATTTTGATTCTTTTTGACACTTTGGTCCCAGATCTGACATTCTTTTAACAGATCTCATCCACTCAATCATATGTTGTTCCAACTAGCAATGGAACCATTTGTTGGTTGCTTATCTTAGTTATAACTTTAACATGATTTGACCCAGGTTCATATCTATTGGGGGTCCAACAAAGCCTCTAAAACTATCGACCCTCTTAGTAAACCAAAAGGCATCGCAATGCACAGAGTGCACTATGCAGTCTCACCCGTGATAGTCTTAATGTGTGACTGCAATGCTCAAATTCTTCCAGTCCAGGACTGAATGGGGATATGTGAACTTCACATTGTGAATTCTATCTAGTTAGTAGAGCAATATCCCTTCATTCTCATTCATACATGTAGCGTGATTAGATCCATTAATTCATTCATACATCATTCTAACATCTACTAATTGATAGTAAAAGGGACACAAACATTCAATGACATAACACATGTGTTACCATGGTTCACCCCCTCCTAGGATACGTCCACAAAGATCTAGCTCTCAAGCTCTTTTATTATGGTAGTTCTGAAACTACAATGCTGTGCACTTTACAACTCATCCTTAGTCGGGTCGAGATCTATTATGAGGTAGACTAGATCACACCAGGCTCCTCATGTTGTGATCTAACCCTCAAGATATACCCTTATGACCCTCTACATCTCAAAAACTTACAAGACTAGATTAGATTACAATCGTGTTACAGACCAGTTACTCCTTCTCACGTGAGTAACACTCAATAAGCAGAACCCCCCACCTAGACCTCCTAGGTGTATATTTTAATGTGTTTTTGGCTCATTAGCCATTACATTCTCTTACCAAAACCCTAACATATTTAGGTCTTATTGCATGCTATACTTGCATGCTTTCCTCCTCTCCATGTGTGTTTTCCTTTCATCCACTTCTTTTTCTGTCAACTGTCTTTATTTCCCATCTTCTTGCATGCACGCCTCACATGCCTCCCTGCCAACTGTATTTCCTCCACATTGTGCCTTTTCTCCAAAATGGGCATGTGCCCAACATATGACTTATATGCCACAAACAAAATGAAATGATGTAAACCTAGTAGCAGTTTTCACATTTGTTTTGTAAGCCCATAGTGTCGAGAAATGATTCAAGTGCCAATTTGATTTTTGTGCCCCCACCATTCATTGGATCATGGTTTTCAAGACCTTATTGATGGCCTCTACTTTTCCATTCGCTTAAGGGTAGTATGCGTATGATTTTTCATGACGAAAACCCAATTTGGCGCTTAGCTCGATTATCATGTGGTTTCAAAAATGTGAACCATGGTCAGTGAATATGGCTTGCGGGACTCCGAATCTAGTAATGATGTGATTAAACATGAATAACACAATAGTTTTTCCATCATATGTAAATGTAGGCATAACCTCGGCCCATTTAGTGAAATAATCTACGATGACTATAATATACCCATGCCCCCCAGATGAGGTAGTATTACATTGCATAAATTCAATACCCCATTTTTCAAAAGGGATAAAGACAAATACTAGATGAAGTGGAGCAGGATGAGAGCATGTTTTATGATGAAAAACTTGACAGGGTTGGCATTTCTTAATGATAATTATACAATCTTTGAATATTGAAGGCCAAAAACAACCTGCACACAAGATTTTTTGGGTTGTAGCCATCCCAGAAAGATGACCGCCACATGCTTCAAAGTGATATTCATTGAGAACGTGTTCAAATTCTTCACGTGATAAGAATCATCTTAATATAGAATCAATACCGTGGCAACAAAAAGTGTCACCAATGATAATGTAGTGTTTCACATGATGGTGAATACAACGACGATCTTCACGAGATAGTTACGACCGAAAGCGTCGGATTTGGAGATAAAAAGTGATATCCCCATACCATCGGTCAGACATTCTAATTAGAAATGAAGAATCATGAGGGAGAGATTCATTGGGCACAGTTTCCTCATTAGTATGGGGAAGGTCACACATAAGCTCGAGAAAAAATAAAGTTTCTTTGCTTTAGATTTTTCAAATTCTACATCGAATTCCTAGAGAATAACAGTCCAATGAGATTATTTCCCCCCTAGTACTTGACATGCCAATATGTGGTACATGAGGTTGGAATATGCAATGACTAAAGTTTTGCAGAGTAAAATCTAGTGACAAAACCTTTGAGCAACAATTACTTTTTCCAAAGCAAATTTCTCAACATGGTAATAACAAATTTCAGGGCTTGCAAGGATCTTACTAAGGTAATATATCACACATTCTTCGCCATTGTCATCCTCTTGGACTAAGACCATTCCGATGGTGGAAATGGATGCGACAAGGTAAAGGATGTAATCTCTAGTATAATATAGGGGATGTAGTAACATAGAGTTGGTTAAATCACATTTGAATTCATCAAATGATTTTGGAGATTAAATGTCCCAAATGAAAGGAACATCCTTTTTCAATAAGCACATAAATCCTTTCATAATTTCCACATAATTATGGACGAAGTGGTGTAAGAATTTTTACTTCCCTTGAAAACTTTGAAGTTGGTGAAGGGTTGTTTGAGGCGAAAGTGATAGGATAGCCTCAAAATTTGAGTCATCAACCCATATCCCTTCCTTGGAGACAATGAATACGAGAAGTCTCTCGATTTCAACACAAAACTTGAACTTGTGTGGATTCAAACAAATATTATAGTGTCTACATCGAAGAAAAATATCTATAATATGTTGAATATGATTCTCTCGATGAGTGGAATGACCAGGAAATTCGTCAAGATAAGGATTCAATATGTTCTTAATATCGTAAAAGGCATGCGACATGGCTCGCTAAAAAGTGGCTCCAGCATTTTTAATGCCAAAAGGTAATTTGCGATAGGCAAATGTTCCCCAATGATAGATGAAGGTTGTCTTGTGTTGGTAATATGGGAGGATTTCGATCTAATTATATCCAGAAAATCCATCCATGAATGAAAAGATGGCGCTTCCAGCATAGTTATCAATAACTTGTTCGATAAAGGGAGTAGGGTAATTGTATTTAGGGAAATCCTTCTTAAGGTCTCGATAATCAACACAAAATATGATCATCCCCTGTTTCTTTGTGATTGAAACAATGTTGGATACCCATTCAGTTAATGGCACAAGGTAAATGAAACCAACTTTCAAGATTTTTTCAACCTCTTCTTTAATATCCATAGTATTTCGAGGGTGCACTGGAAAAAGATTTTGTTGGATAGGTTTGACTTCGGGGTAGGTTTTGGTCTCATGAACGACTATGGAAGGATCAATACCTAGCATATATTCATAACTACACGAGAAAACATCATGGAATTCTTCAAATAAGGTCATGCAATATTTAATTTCATCAGCCGAGAAATTTTGTCCAAGTTGTATATTTTCCACGATACCAGGTTTCACCGATATGTCAATATAAATAGTCGACATAATGTTCCCTAGATTCCCTTCAAAGACAATGTCCTGAGTAAGAATGAGGGACTAAGTATTTTGGAAAAGATCAGGTGAAACTATGGGTTTAATGTTATTCTCTAATGCATCCACATTAGGAAGGAAAGATGACCGATGATGGTAATATTCCCATGGTGACTCATCTAAGCTCATAATATACGTAATGGAATCATCTGACAGGAAATTCCGTGTGAGGTAATCAAAAGAGGATAGAGAGGAGTCTATCCAGGAAGGTAGAGAGTAGGGATATGATGCCACAAGATGATGGTAATCAAAATATGAGATGTAATAGGTGGATTGAATTTCATCATATGCGACCTCAATAGGATTAAGTGGCATGGTGTCAACTAGTGATTCAACTCATATTGGCTAGGCACTACCCAACGATCATATGATTTAGAGGATTGGTGTATCATAAACGTAAACATGTTTATGGTGGAAAATTGTTGTGGACGATTAGGGGGAGGAAAGGGAAAAATACCCATGAGTGAAGAATATTTGAGGAGACCTACCCCCATGCTCTCATACTTGATATTGGATGGCTCCAAGAAAGGGATATTTCTAGTATTGTTGTTACAAATATCTAATGTACAATAATTGAGTTGGTCAATAGTCACAATTTTCCCTTGATGATGGAATCGCAAAAGATGAAAAATTGAATATGCAACAACGATCATTACATAAAACCAACTTCGATCAAGTAACAAATTATAGTCCAAGGGTGCATCTACCACTTCCACGCCAACAAAAATAGTTTTTACTCCCAATTCAATGGGTAAAAAGGGTAAAATTCCATAAGCTGTGAATCCACATCCATCAAACTCTTTAAGGGTGGTGGGATACTGGCTTAATTTATGAGAACCAATGTCTCTCTAACAGGATAAAGATATTACAAAGGTTGAATCTCCTTCATCTAAAACAGTACAATGAATATTCTTCCCACAAATGATCATATAGATTTGAAACAGAAGGTGGTGGGAGAGCCTCAATTTAAAATATTCCAAATTAAACATGATCATGTTTGATGTTTTTGGATCTACAACTCTAACGACTGACAACAGGGTTCTACGTTGACTGCGGAAATAATGTAGAATTTTGAGCATCGACATAGCACAAGGCGCATGTGCCAAATATTCAACAATATTGTAGTTTTGTGCAGGAGAAGGAGAATATTTGGTAACAATCTGCAATGAGGTTGTCCTTGTTTCCTAGTCGATTGGGTTGCAAAATATGTACTAACGAAACCTATCATACCATCGGCATGGGTTTTTGAGGCCGATCTCAAAGGATTGTTCGATGGACGAGGAGCATGAGGAATTGGATTGTAAAGTGTGCTGGACTGGGAAAATACCAAGTCTAAATATTAAACACGGCTGATGGATTTCTCCTCAGTGATGACACCTCCCATGGTGACATCTCTAGCAATGGCAAGTAAAATTGACTTCGTAAACCAATCTACCAAGAGTTCTTTGGAATATTATCTTTAATTAGTCGTCACCACTGCATCCACTCATGAATATGATCATATATGAGTGGAAGTGGATTTCCTAAGTGAGGTTAAAGTATCTGTGCTGGTCTCATATCGAATAAGTAGTTGGGAATGTGTCAAGAAGGCCATAGATAGTGAATTAAATTCACTAAAGGGGTGTCATGGAAACTCAATATACCATTTGGATATTGAACCTGTGAGACTTCTCTGGAAAAGTCTTAATTGAACAGAATCGTCCATCAAGGTGTTAGAAGAACACAAAATATGGAAGGTCATAACATGGTTGTTAGAATCTTCTCCAGGTTTTCTGTCAAAATTTGGGATATCAAAAGGTATTTTGGCAGGGATTGGAGGAAAAAACGGGGCGTGCACTATGGGATCATTAGTTAATCTCGAAAAATCCAGTAAATTCAAAGTAGCTAAAAAATAAAGTTGTCAGTTTTCTTGTGGATACTTGTAATATTGGTATGGCACAGGAACATTAGTAGGACCATATACAGATTGAGATGGTCCTCCCATATACCACAGTGGATAGGGTTGGGGAGTAGAAATCATAGGGTTCATGGATTGAGTAGGGAAATTTCCTTATGGACCCCATGTAATAGTCATTTCTCCCGAATAAGGTTGATCAAGATAAGGACATGTGTGAGAAGTTGGAACGGTTTGTCCCTAGGCTTGAGGTTGGTTTCTAGTAAAGGATGGGCGTGGCTAATTTCTAGGAAGAGATTGTCCTGGCTAGTTTCCAGTTAATGATTTCCCCCAAACTAGTTACTACCCCCCAACTGTTTGTTGTCCCCAAGGTGAAGATTGTCCTGTAGTTGAGGGCTCCCACCCAACTGGTTGTTGAACCCATGGTGCATATTTCCCTGTAGTTGAGGGTTTCCTCCCAACTAGTTGTTGACCCCATGGTGAAGAGGGTTTCCCCCCAATTGGTTGTTGACCCCATGGTGCTGATTTCCCTACAGTTTAGGGTTTCCCCCCAACTAGATGCTAACCCCAAATTGGTTGTTGGCCCCCAGCTGGTTGTTTCCTCCCATCTAGTTGTTGTTCCCATATCGATTGTTGTCCCATGATTGAATATGGTCTTGTAGCCAAGGATATATGTTTCCCCCCAGTGAGAGGTGTATAAGAACTTCTTAGTGGAATAGTTTGCATAGGATGAACAATTTGTGTGATTGTCATTGTATGACCTATTTGACTAGATGGGGAAAAAAAAAGGTACTTGTTGTAGGGTCTGAGGAAACAACACTACTGGCCAACTAAATTGAGTGAAATGGAAACGAACGTCCAAGTAAATTACTTGGTGTATGCATATGTGGAACTAGAGAGGTGGGAATAGAAGTGGGTTTTATAAGCTATTGTGACATGGTAACCTGGGTCATTGATATTTCACCCAAAGGAGAAGTAACAATAGAAGTGATGTGTGCCATGGAAGCTATCACAAAATCAAGTGGGGGTATCTCCACTCTGTTTGTATAGTTTGGAGATGTAGTAGTCATGCCAAAAAAACATCTACTGAATGTATCAAGTGGTAAATGGTAAGCAGAAAAAGAATTGATAGGTCTTATGGACAATATTTCAACAAAAGTGGACCAAGAGGATCAATCAAAGGAGGATTTGCATAAGGGACAATGCCTTCCACAAAAGTTGTGACTGGTTCTTCATGTTGGTAAGTTCTGAGAGATATACTCTTGACTTTAGAAGCAACTTATTCTATAATAGTTCCTTCGTTAGAAGGGTTGTGTGGAAATTCATGTTCTTCATGATCTAACCCTTGAATTCTTTGAGATATTTAGAGACCTTGGTCGACCACGATGAAAATATAATAAAAATAATGATCCCTAAGGCCAACTACAAAAGTCAAAAGAACACACCCCTAAGAAATCTAAAAGTAATCAACCAAGCAAGTAGTAGATGAAAGGATCTTCCGAAGATGAGATATCAAGCCGTTAATGAAGAAATGAGAAGAAGTTACCTCGACCTCCACGTATTATACTTTGTTGGTACAAGAAACCCTCACTTCATGGGCCACCCTCAAAGGGTATTGAAAGTGTGATACAACATATTCCCTAGGTACCTTGGGAAACCCCCCATATTCACCTTTGTAGATACCTAGGAAAGGTTTTTATGTTTACTAGCTCACAGTTGACCTCTAGGTGGTACATTCGACATTCGAGAATGAACGTATGGGAAGGATAACAAATTTAAAATCTCTTCTAGAAGACCTTGAATGGATTCTAGATTCACGAAGTACTAAGACCAAATGAACCAGTGACACTCAAGAAAAAAACCCAATATACACTCTTTCCAATACGATTGGTTAAGCTTTGGAGGGGTAATCTATGTTGTTCTTTTTCACTTGACCTTGTTTTTATCCCCATTGTTATAGGGGTTTACTAGCTATGCCTATACGACTATTGGATTTTATCACTCTTCAGTGTTCTAAAATCTTGTTTAGTATCCTTGGATAATTTATCCACTTCACCTTGATCCAAAGGCCCTATCCTTAGACTATTGTTGATGTGATATAAAACAAAAATGTCTAATTAGTTTTATTAAGTGCATTGGTTGATTAAAATATTTCCTTACTCAAAAGGGTGTACGAAGGTGTAACTGATTATGTGAATGACTTGAATCCAAAACCATGCAGAGAGAATGATGTGTAAGATATTTATTTCAATGAATTTTGGTTGTAGGAAGGATAAGAGATATTTTTCATTTCTTAATGCAAACAAACACTCAATACTAATGCAATTCTCACTTTTTCCTTTATGAAATACCAAACTATTGAAACCAATGTTCCCAAAATTCCAAAAAAAATCAATAAAAGTGTTGGGCCCTTCATTTTTGGAATTGAAGCTGCACAAGAAGGACTATAGTCCCAGTTTTTATTAAACATGAGTTGTGAAAGATACAAAAGAAGCTAGACAGTGGAGCAAGTAAAAGAAATAGAAATTGGTTGCAGAAAGGGACAACGCAATGCCAACGAGGAAAAATCAGTTATAACAGAACAAGAAAGCATGCGAGCCCAAAGCTAGAAGATCTCACTCAGCCTATATGTATGAGATGCATACGATTGTAAAGGGTTAGATGGGTTAGCTGATTTAGATGAGATAGAGGAGAAAACATATTAGAGGTTTTGTGAATGTAATTTGTACATAGTTTTGGGGAAAAGGGTAGATAGAGATCTGCGACATGAGTATGGAGCCAAAACTTTGTAACATAGTACTAATTTGTATCTCTGAGATTGTATCTGATAAGCTCTGATGCTAATATATAAAAGGAACCAAAATTTTGAAATATAATGTGTCATTCTTTGTTTATTCTTATGCGTTGTATCTTTACAATACTTATTTATGCTTGATAAGATCAATGTGATGTCTCTATGTATGGATGATTTTCACAACTTAAGTATCTTTAGTTCTTGTATGCATGAGCTCAAATATATTATGTAGTTAGTCTATCTTGCGCAAGATCATGGTGAATCATTAAGGTTATGTTAACCCACCTAAGTATTTTCCTTTTCCTTCCAAATCCTTCTGTCTTGGTTTCACTTCAGGTGAGACTTATTATCTTCTGAGGATATGAAAATTCCAGTTCTCTAGACTGCATGGTACCTTTTTTTGGTAACCTGAGAAGGACCCTGGTCTGATCAATTCTACACCAAAAAAATGGTTCTGTTGCCAGGACCCGTGTTAAAAGGGAACCTGTAGGGAGAATGCTTCCATGAATTCATAGATTTGATATTCACAATTGGTGGGAGAGAAATTATGACACCTTCATATGGAAAGAAGTGGAATTGAGAGGGAAATCTGTGAAAGATACACAGGAGGTAGTCTTTTACTTAGAAAGATCGAGCGACCAGTACAAGATATTCTAGGTTAAGTTCCCAGAAGAACTTTTCCACTGGATAGATAGGCTCCAAGAAGCTCCAAAATTCCAAGACAGGTCAAGAATACCTGTGCTTGGGATACATAAAATATCACAAAACTTCATCGAATGGGTAGCCTAGTAACGTGAGCAATCGATTTCTGGGTCAATACCACATTAGAGGGATACATTATCGAGTTTGCAGATGGCAATCATCAATATTTTTCATGAGTAGAAGTGGACTTCAATAAATATGCAAGGGGAAGATTGTTGAGAGAAATCCCCCCGTGGATTAAGATTTTCTTGATGGAAGAGGGGATGTTGAAAATGTCTCCGATTGAGATGGCAACGTAAACACCCTTTCTTGGGTTGGGGTGAGTTTGGGGTGGATTCATGGCCTGAGAGAGGGGAGAGGGTTCTTTGAGAAGCGGGGGAAGAAATAAGAAATGGATTCAAAAGATGAACGAGCCTTGAAAAGAGCTTCCATAGTTGAGAAGTGGTGGCGCAGTAAGATAAAGAAAGCAGCAAAATAGTCTGAAAAGTTGCGTAAATAAGTCGGACTAGGAGAAGTAGAGGAAGGATAGATGGAAGAGTTGTGGAATATGAGAAGACAAGAAAGACTGTCCAGTCAAATATTAAGTGAGAGAGAAGCACAAAGAGAAAGAAGTCTCCAGGAGGGTGGAAAAGAAGGAGAAGGTGTAGAAGGAAGGGAGAAGGAAGCCAACATGGATATTGAAAAAGAAAGAGAAGATTCAGCCCTGATTCTAGGAAATATCAGGAATCTCGCTGAAGAGACCTCTCCAGAGGACAAGGACGAGACCCCCCAGATCAAATAAACTCATCGATGATGGAAAATTACTTGAATTTTCTCAACAAGTTTACATGGAAAACATAGGTATAGGTCCATTTGGATATCCCATGATGCAAAAAAAACAATGAGCAGTAGGCTTGGTGAACACAGGGATCCTCAAATTTGTGGAGCTTCCCCACTTCGCCAGGGGGAAAGAGATAAATAATTGCGTCAAGGAGTTGATGGTAGTCCTCCATGGAGGCTTCCTATGGATGGAGGAAATTGTATCCATCGACATGAAATTGATAACGTTCATGACAAGTCTTTCATCACTGGGCAAGAGTCCCATGCAGTACCTAGATGAAAAGAAAAAGGAGAAGGCTCTTTCCTAGGAAATGAAGAAAACATATGACACAGAGAGGGTCTTACACATAATAATAATAAAAAGAATCAATGATGCATCCACTAGGATGGAAACAAAACTCATGTCCTGCAAGATGTTGAGGAAGTTTCTCAAGGAGGAAGTCCCTTCAAGGGTTGCCACAACTGCATCCCAGTGTGCCAATGACACCATGCTCAGTTGGCCCCCCTACCTATTGAACCTGTTCCTCGACGACTGCAAATATGCGTAGGAATTGGGGACAAAATTTCACTATTCATGGTTACTGATCCTAATAGAATTAGTCGAGTGGAGGGAGCCTCCATACTCATACTTTTGTGACCAAATAGATCGTTACCATGCAACTTCATATACATCAATGAGGATCATGTTGAACCCCAAGAGAAGAAGTGGTAACACAAGTACTTTTTCATGGTACCTAAGTGACATCCAGGAAATTATAGCTAACACCTGGAGGATCATGCTAGAATTCATTGCATAGTACCACAACATAGAAAGATTCAAAGTGACGTGCCATAAATGTGGTTCCGGGTGCGCAGGGATCCAACAAAGAAGTGGTTACAAATTCAGTTTTGCATCAAGGCATAATAAGTTGAAATGGAAATGCGGGATTGGAATGACGACTAGAAGATCCCATTCATTACTAGGGAAGTGGCTATGGGAAAGGAGGTAGAAATAGGGGTCTCTAAGATACATGCAGGAGACAGCATTGTGCTTAAAAATATGAATCCCATTCAAAAGTTGGCGCAACATAATAAGGGGAGTGATCCAAATAAGGATGCGCGGGTAGGGAAAAAGGACACTTCCCCAACACAAAGAGAACAAGGAGTGGGGGGCACAGTGACATAATAAACCCCCTCGACATCCACCCCACAAGAAACTGGTCCACCCAAGCAGCCAATCATACACACAGGAGGGCGCACAAGAAGGCTAAGGCGCATAAACAACTGTTATAGTATACAATCATTGAGGACAATGTCGACGTCGTTGCATAATGAGTACAAGATCGCGTAGATGAGGGCTTCAAAGAAGCTCAGCACCAATGAGGTAGATTCCAAAATGAGTTGGAAGACATAGGGCATGTCCTGAAATGAATGTAGGAAATGCAAAGGCGTGAAGGAGGAACATAGCCCTTACCCACGACAATAGAAGTAGAGGCAAGGACCACGCCAAGCGAACATGACACCATCCAAACCATAGCGCAAGTGAGTCTGAATTTCAAAATCACATTAGACATGCTGCAAATGGATGAAGGCATATCCCAGACACCATTGAAGGATTTGGCATAGGTAGAGTTGGTACTGGAAAGGATACCAACCAAGACATTGTACAAGCTTCAGTTCAGTGTCATGCATGAAGTTCAATCACATGCAAGGACATATGCAATTGAATTTTAAAAAACCAAGAATGTCATGGATGCCCTGGAATGGGTAATCGAGTAGGTGAAGCTCGAAACAAAGGAGGAAAAAAACACGCAGAAATATTGGAGCAGGGATTGACAACAGTGTACAACCACATCCCAAATAGCACAAAAACAACAGAGAGAAGTGTAGAGGAGAAGATCAACCTCATTTCACAAACCATCAATCAACACAGACAAGATATTGAGGAAATAAAAGAAAATATTAATCACATGACTCCTCCTGAGGCCCAAGAGAAAAGGAAAGAAGAAGTTGCACTCCAAATGGAGGAAATGGAGAAACAACTAAGCACAACAGAAAAATTGTTGAATGAAGCCATGCAGATCTGGACAACACTGGAAGAGGACGAGAAGGTATAATAGTGGGACCAAGAAGAAGAAAGAGTCAGTGCAACCATACAATATCTCAAGCAAAGACAGAAATTGGTGAGCATCCCAAAGAGCATGAAGGGCACCCAGGATATGAAGAAGCTGCAGTCAAAATTAAAGACTACACAGACAAAGAAGCAAGCAAGACAAGCAGAACTATAACTCATTCAAGAGAAAACAACGTAGATGATCCTGTAGTTGGAGGAGGAAAAGAAAAACATGACACAAACACAGACAGAGTGCACAACAATGATCTAAGAGGATATCACAACACAATCAATGGAGGCACTCAGAAAATCTGTGTAGGTCCAAGAAAGAGGAAGGGAACTCAAAAACAAGTTCCACAGCCTAGCAGAGGTTTGTTTCAGGGAGCGTGCACTACCTATATGGCTTGGGACGATCCACATGTTAGTTTTGGGGGTCTGTTGGGAACATTCCTTTTTTTAGGTAAGGTCTATTTTTGGAAGGTAAAACCCAATTTTGGAGAAGAACAACTAGCAAGAAAAGAAACATGTGTGAAGGGAAGGCCGCATGCAAAGGAGGAAAGCATGCAAGGCACACAGGAAGGAAAACCTAACCATGTTAGGGTTAGGGTTTTGGTAAGAGATGGTAATGGCTAATAAGATTGTAAATTAGTATAAATGAGAACCTAGGAGGTTTAGGTCAGGTTGCGAATGGTAAGAGGTTGTTGTGTTTTTGGGATTGTTGACAAGATTCCAAAATAGTTATGATATGACTTTGTAAGTTGTTGAACTATAGAAGATTAAAGTAGCTAGATATTGAGGGTTAGATCAAATGATGAGTAGAATGGTGTGATCTAGCCTGCCTCACAGATTTTGTGGAACCTCTTTAATGATTGTATGATTGTAGATGTAGTGTTCACAACACCATATATTGCAACAAACCTAATAAAAGAGCCTAAGAAGCTAGATCTTTGTGGACGTATCCTAGGAGAGGGTGAAGCATGGTAAAATATGTGTTATGTGTGTTGTTATTGCATATTTACCTTCTGTCAATAGTTAGATTATGAATGCATGAATGAATGGTTTAGTTAGATCTATTATAATGCATGCATAGGCTTAACAAATGAGTGAATCTTAGGAATAATAGAGAGAATAATCAAACCAAGGCTTGAAGAAGATCAACTATAACTCCATATCCCCACTCATTCCTAGACTGAAAGCACCTGATCATTGCAGTCACTCATATAAATATCTCGTGTGAGACTACGTAATGCACTCTGTGTACTGTGTTTCCTTCTAGTTTACTAAGAGGGCCGATAGTTTTAGAGGGTTTTTTTGGAAACCTATTCAGATATGAACCTGGGTCAACCCAATTAGATAGAGAGAGAGATGAATAACCAACACACAAAATGAACTCCAATGAGAAATCTAGATGAATCCTGCTCTTGTCTATCTAGGGTGGATATTGCCCCACTGAAACTAAACTTGCAGTGGAAGGGTTTTTCCCAAAACCCCAACAAAAATGTTGGCTACAAGAGCACTCAATAATATATCAAATGATAATTCCAAAGTGAGATACTTCCCCTACTATTTATCCTTTTTTTTTTGTTCTTCTAGATCTTTTTCCTTTGACCAAATCAAACCATTACTTAACTTCCTTTCATTATATATATTTTTATTTTATTTAATTATCTCTTTCTTCCTTTGACCAAATCAAATCCTTAACTCTCTTTCAATAACATATAGTTGTTTATTTAATTTAATTATCTCTTTAGGGTTTGATGCATTGACTCCCTTTTCTTCGTTTATTATATCCTATGAGAGTTGTATAGGTTAATGAGTCATTAATTGGAAAGGGACATTAGATTTTAAATGCATGAGAAATATGATGGTGGGATGGTATACCTTGGTGATGACTCTCCTCTCAGCATAGTTGGTCGTGGTAGAGTCCTGATCATATTCCATGATGGAAGAGTAAAGGGGATCAAAGAGGCTTTCAAAATTTTGGGTCTATCATGAAACCTAATATTAGTAAGAATACTTAATGATGTGAGACTATAGGGTGTTTTATTTGAAAAAGGGTGTAATATGGTCCGAGGAGCTATGGTACTCGCTAAGGGTGTTCATGTGGGCACTTTTTCTAGCTTGATGTGTGCACTATTAAGTGTAATAGTTATTCAATTTCTACATCTGAGATATTTGTAGGATCTACACCTTCACAATCATAACCTATATCTACTTATGATAGTCGTGTTTTTTGGGTACCAAAACAAGCTTTTTCTTCAAAAAGAAAGTTACTAGCAGAGAAGACAATTCTATGACACCAAATATTGGGCCATATAGGTGAGAAGATCCTATGGGCCTTGAAAAAAAAAATATTTTCGATGGATTAAATGATTGTGCTCTTGAACTTGAATTTTGTGAGCATTGCATATATGGAAAACAAAACCATGTTCAATTTTATTCTAGTTCTCACAAATCTTATAGGTTGTTGGGACTTAATTCATTTTGAAGTATTTGATCCAGTTAAAGTTACTTCAATTTATAAGGCTTTGTATTATGTATCATTCATTGATAATCATTATAAAAGGATATGAGTATATTTTATTAGAACTAAATCTAAGGTTTTTAGTTGGTTTAAGGAGCTTAAATATCTCTTGAAAAATCAAATTGGTAGGAAGATTAAGGTGTTGAGGATTGATAATGGTGGTGGGTTTTGTTCTACAAAGTTCAATACGTTTGTAACAAGAATGAAATTGAAAGACACAAGACAATTCCATATACCCCTCAACAAAATGGAGTTGCGGACTGGATGAATAGAACATTGATGGAGAGAGCTAGGAGCATGTTTAGTGAAGCCAACATAGAGAAGAAGTTATAGGAATAAGGAGTTGCTACTGCATGTTACTTGATTAACATGCCTCCCACATCAACTCTTGTGGATAAGACCCCTATGGATGTTTAGAAGAGAAATAAGCACTCACTTTGGCATAATCGTGTTTTTGGTTGTGAGGCACATGCTCGTGTGATTAAGGAGAAGCGATCAAAGTTGGATAACGAGGATGTTAAATGTATCTTCATTAGCTATGGAATTGGTGTGAAAAGGTACAAAATTTAGGATCTTGTGGCTCAAAAATTTATATAGTAGGAATGTTATTTTAAGAGAAGTTCAACCTTCTCCCACATTGGTGCAACTAGAAGAGGATGAGACGAACTCAGTGGTTCAACTACCAACCAATATCAAGAAATATAAACTATAAAATGAACAAGAAGTTAAATATGTAACTAATGAGGATGAAGGTTCAAAGAGTTCAAAAGAGAAGGATGAATCTCCACCTCAAATTTTAAAGAGGTCCACTCATAAACGAAGGAAACTAGAAAAGTATAACTATAGTCCATCTAATTTAAGATGTATATTTTGTTTATTTGCTAATACTGATGAGCCTAGAACTATGAAAGAGGAAATGGAGATGGAAGATAAGGAGTCCTAGAGATTGTGCATGGATGAGGAAGTGGATGCACTTAGAAAGAATGATACATGGGCCTTGGTATAATTTCCTGATGGAGGAAAACCCATTGGATGTAAATGGGAGTTCAAAAAGAAGATTGGTTTAGATGGAAATATTCAAAAGAAAAAGGAAAGGTTGGTGTAAAAAGGATATTCCCAAGTTGAGTAAATAGGATTTTGGTGGTATATTTTCCCCAATTGCTAAGTTAACATCTATTAAGTTCTTATTATCTATAGCAACAACCTTTGATCTACAGATAGAGTAGATGGATGTGAAAACAAGAGTCCTACATAGCGACATGAAGGAGGATATCTATATGACACAACCATAGTAATATGTTGGAAACGGTAAAAAATCATTGGTTTGCAAGTTAAAATAGTTTTTATATGGTTCCAAATATTCTCCCAGAATGTGGTACCAAAAGTTTGATTATTTAGTGTTGGGATTGGGATTTCTAATCCAAATCAGATCAGTGTGTTTATTACAAACATGATGGTGGTCATTTCCTTGTTAAAATTTTATATGTATATGATATCTTATTCTTTGGTAATAGTAAGGATGCGATTTGTGATTTGAAGTCTCATCTTTAAGCACAATTTGATATGAAGGACTTGGGGGATACAAAATATATCCCAGGAATGGATATTAGGAGAGATACAACAAATAAAAGGATTTTGTTGAGCCAAAGTAAGTATGTAAACTCTGTCCCCGGATGGGGTGACACTCGTAGAGGATGGCGAGGGTAGGTGGCAAGGGGAGGTGATGAGGGGAGGCGGGGGGCCTTTAATACCGGTCCTCCCCACACACTCCGCGATTCAATGTGAGCATCAACTCCTACCTTCTCCGTAACCTGATGCAACTCAACATGAGCGCCCTCGGTCCGGCCAGCCAGAGCATTAAGCTCATGGCTTTAATGGAGTTTATGGTGGTTTATTTTCCCATCAACCTTCTCGGGAGTTTCATTGTGTTCGAGCAGCTTCCTGCGCAGCGAGGTTGCCATCAAACTTTCGGCGACTTGGATCTAACCTCCATTTCAGTCATGCCACGTTTGAGGGGACGACCACGCAAAGGGGATGGCTGGTATGCAGCAGCCTCTAGAAGGAAACGACACCGAGAATTCCAAAGAGCAGTGACTCTAGCCAGGAAGCGACGACGACAGGAAACTCCGAAAGCAGGTTCACCTCCTGGCACAATCATGGAAGAGGATATGAGCATTCAGCTCCCACCGGATTTCTCAGAAAATAAAATGGTTACCTTCCCTGATAATTGGGACCCCCACACCCGCACCTTCAGCACTGGAACTACTCCCTGCAACAGGAACTCCTCCGACTCTTGCGCTAAAGCTTCCTCGGACCCCTGCACAGACAATTGCATCATAGAAGAGGAGCATCGGATGGACGCTAGTGCAGCGAAGGACGCAGAATGTCTGGGACGTGATGACAAGTAGCCGAGGCCGCCCTCACCACCTATTTTACTCCCGGAGCAGTTGCAGCTCATATTTGAAGTGAGAAGTCTGGTTGAAGACCAAATCTTCTGAGCGGTCTGCGCAAGCCATCGCCTGGATATGCTTTATGTGGCTTATTCCAACGATGCGCCCAAACGCCTATGTCCTACTTGTGCACAGCCATTTGTAATACCAGTCCGTGCAACAGAAGCGAAGGACGACAAGGAGAGCATTGGTTAACAGGTCTTAGAGTCTGCATGCTTTTCTTTATGTTTGTTGTTATATTTTCTCAGGGCAGTAGTCCTCTAGGCATTAGTCCGGATAGCCTTAAAAACTATATTTTCAATTTGCTGTCAGTCACAAATATACCCCCTGGTTTCCTACGGGCAGGGAGGCTCTATGCTCTCTATAATTTTTGGACATGTTACAGTGAGATAGCCAGGTGTCCTGGTTTCCTACATAGGCAGGACACCTGGCTCCTATGTGTCATGTATCCTCCTTTTTGGATGAAGTTTTAATATGAAAGGTCCCACTCTTTACTTTAAAAAAAAAAGTATGTAAACTCTGTGCTACAATGTTTTCACATGGAACATTGCAGACCATTGAGTGTTTCGATTTCCATGGGAGATAAGATTTTGGTTGAGTAGCATCCTACAACACCTGGAAAGATGGATGATATCTCTTTTATTTCTTATGCTAGTGAAATTGGTAGTTTGATGTATGTTATGGTCTGTACTAGACCAGATATTAGCTAAGTAGTGGGAATCTTGAGTCGATTCATGGATTGTGTTGGATGTGAACATTGGACTTCATTGAAGAGGGTCTTCAAGCATTTGCAAGGTAATTTTGAATATTCAATTTTCAATCATAGGGATGTTTCATAGGATCAAAACTTAGTGGATATATAGGTTTATGTGGATTCTAATTGGGTAGGGTGTAACATCCCTCTCTTGCGCACACACGATTTGACTTATTCTTTGAGGACACTTGTGTGCAAGTGATCCAGTTTTGTATATGGTTGTCTGTTTCGCTTATGGATTTCGATGATGATGTTGTTGGATTATGGTGTTATGTTATTTGATATCTATGTATAAACATGTGTTATTGATAGGTTTCTCTTGAGTGTGTAGGACACTCGATGGACTGAGGATGTCGATGGCATCAATGGACCTCCTTGGACTCCAGATCAAGTTAGGGAGTGGACTGTATATGGTTCGGGTATTTCTATTTATGCGTATGTGGCATATGATTGGGTATATTATGATGTTTTTTATGGATCGTTGATATTGTTTTGCAGGATAACGATTTCTTGCTAATAAGACTCATATAAAGAGTAACGGGGCCATTCACAAAAACCAGATATTGAGGGAGAGGTGTGGCAACAACCCTTCCACAACCTACTAGAACTCTCTTCGTGGCTCGAATTGTAGGTTAATGATTACCTAGTTTGAAAGATCCACGATGCTCTAAGGGTAGACTGATACAATCACTCATGAAGATTCTAAGGGGCACGTAATAAGGCAGGTTCCTTATTCCTTAGAGGCCCTTAGTCTCTCACAAGGTCTTTTGATGGAGTATTGACTCCAAGGGTTGGACAACTACAAAAATCAGTCAAAGGTGAGTGGCACCCTTGGAGCACATAGTGCATATTGAAGGGCATGTCGCATAATTGAAAATTGAATAAAGAAAAGTGACACCCTTAGAGCACAAAGTGCGTCTTGAAGGGCACGTCACGATCTTTAATAAAGGTGAGTCAATGAACCTAGGTGCCTAGAAAACAAGATTTGTTTTGACATGGTCAGATTTAAAATAATTATTAAATGAGTAACTTTTTATTAATTATAAAATCTCCTTAAAAATTCTAAGCCTAGTTTAAAAATTTGAACCTAAGTCTAAAGTGGGTAAGAAGATAGATTTAAACTACAAATTTAATAAATGATGGGGGATGAAGAAAAATCAAGTTAGGAATTGAAAGAGTAAAAATTTGTATCTAAAGATTTAATTATATAAATGTGTGCAAAATAATACCAAATTGTAACTAAGATAAAAAATTAAATAAATATAAAAAAGAATGTGGAAGCATAGAAAGAAATCTAGTCTAGTCTAACTAAAGAAATTTCCTAAATTAAACACAACTAAGTTTTAGAAAGGTGTCAGCCATTAAAAAGGAAATAGAGGGAATAAATGGACAACTAGCAGCGATTTTAGGATGGGTGAGGGAAATTGACATTAAATTAAATTAAATAGTGAATTTTTGGTGCAACTAAGGGATCGAGTGACAAGTGTATGGGGGAGAGTAATTCCTAATTAATTTAAAAAAAATGAATTTAATGTGGAATTGGCAAGTGGACACTAAGAAAAATTCTATAAAATAAATGGCTATGGGGAGGAATGGATCATGACTGGTATGCATAAATTTATCTTGCCGAAATTTCTTTGACTGATTTTTCTTGTGAGAGTTGGGATACCCAGCTCGAAAAAAAGAGAGTGGTAGATCGACCTTACGAGGCGAGGTGGGAGCGAGACTTTTCTGGTTGTGTTTGTGTGTGGCCCCTTTGCGGCTCAGGGAGATAACTGGGAAGAAGAGTACGCCTAACATTGGTTGGGAGGTACCAATGAGGTTTTCACTGTTAGCAAGCGGGGAGCAGGACGAAGCACAAGCGTGGGAGATCATCATCGACTTATAGCCTTGTATTACATTATTTTTATTTAAATTTGTAATCGCATTGGATTAATTTGTAAAATATAGTTTTTTTTTTTACCTTGCATAATCGTGTGAGATATTAAGATCAAGAGATAAGCTCCTATATGCTTTTATAAATGCTATAGGCGTATTCCTAATAATTTCATCGCCATTTTTAATGTAAATTTGAGCTTGAATGTATACATATATAAATGTTGACCACCACCATTGTTAATTAAAATTTGAGCTTGAATGTCTACATACATAATGTTTGATCACTGCCCTTTAATTTGAACTTGAGTTTGTACTATTCAATCCATAACACATTTTTTTCCAAATCGAAATTTTTCTCTAATGATGTCGCTGCCAACTAAAATTGATTTGGAACTGATAAAAAATTATTTTGATTCTTACCCACATTTTTTCTTACTCTCCAACGAAGTTTTACTCTACCAATGCACACTCCACCTCTGTATTTTTGTTGAAGGATGCCCATGCAATTTACCCACGTTTTTTCTCACTCTCCAGCAAAGTTTTACTCTACCAATGCACATTCCACCTCTGTGTTTTTGGTGTAAAAACATGCTTAGACTATGGGGAAAACTAGCAATATTTTTTTCCCTCCTTACCTCTGCACTTTTGGTAAAAAAACGTGCTCAGACCGTGGGGGGAACTAGAAAGAGTTTTTACCCTCCTTACCTCTATGTTTTTGGTGTAAAAATGTGCTTAGACTGTGGGGGAAACTAGCAAGAGTTTTTACCCTCCTTACCTTTTTGTTTTTGGTGTAAAAACATGCTTATACTGTGGGGGAAAATAGCAAGATTTTTTACCCTCCTTACCTCTACGGTTTTGGTGTAAAAATGTGCTCAGATGGTGGGGGGAAATAGCAAGATTTTTTACCCTCCTTACCTATGTGTTTTTGGTGTAAAAGCATGCTCAGACTGTGGGGGAAACTAGAAAGAGTTTTTACCCTCCTTACCTATGCAGTTTTGGTGTAAAAATATTCTCATACTATGGGAGAAACTAGCAAACGTTTTTACCCTCCTTACCTCTTCTTTTTTGGTGTAAAAACGTGCTCAGACTGTGGGGGAAACCAACATGCGGTTATACAATGTTTATCTCTATTTTTTTATGTGTAAAATGTGATAGCTTGTGGGGGAAACCAACATCCATTTTTACCATCTTCATCTCTACGTTTTTTGTTGTTGTTTGTAAAACGTGCTAGCTTGTGGGGGAACCAACATGATTTTTTACCTTCTTTATCTCTACGTGTTGCTCACTATTTGTTCCCAGAACATTACTCATTATCACTACGTTGTTGGGGAATTTACCAACTCTTCATTTTCCTTCATGTCTTTAAGTTATTAAGTCCCTACCTTTTTCTTATTCTTACACTTTTTTTCGGCATTAAAAGATGCCCTGCACTTTGGAGTGTCCTTTAGTTTCATTTGATTTTAGTTAGTAATATTCAAAGGCATATATCTTCTTTC
This sequence comes from Picea engelmannii, assembly GCA_009831015.1. Classification (NCBI taxonomy): domain Eukaryota; kingdom Viridiplantae; phylum Streptophyta; class Pinopsida; order Pinales; family Pinaceae; genus Picea; species Picea engelmannii. The sequence goes on from ML777000.1 coordinate 1,267,068, forward strand.
AATGCGATCACATAGTTTTATATGTATCCTTTTCCTTATGATGTCTAGAATTCTTCAAGTTTGATATTCATTGTTAAGTGTCCTTTTATATCTAAATGTTAATTTTAATAAGCACTTTAGATATCTATGACTTGTCAATAAAAGGATCTACTGAATGCTTGATTTATTTTGGGGCCAAACTATAAATGAATGAAAGAATTCTATTCGCGCATACAATATAGGTGATGTATCAAATTTACTTGAGTATGAATTAAATTGTTGAAGGACTACTGTAGATTAATAACACTTAAGTTGAGGACTTTACAATGTAAATTGTAAGCCTCATTGAAAAACATAATTTCTTTGCGCATGAATTTGGAATTGATATTCATTTTGCACCATTTATTAAAAGAGATGTATTGAATATTTGGATGTTATTTGATTACATGAGCGCCTTGATTAAGGTTGACGTGTGATCAATTTAACAATTATATTGCTTGTGCGCCTTGAATAATGTAGAGGGATGATTACTTAAGTAAATAAATCATTTGCGTGCCACAATATAAATGTTGATGAATTATGTGTTATGAACCACGCTGATGTATAACATTATGTGTATAATTTACTATTGGTTCCCTTAAATTTATGTATGATTGGTTGAGTAGATAGTTTGGTTGCTCCATGAGATAAATCGATAGTTTTCTCTGGTGAAATGAATAATTAATAATTGATGAATGATTGAGTTATAAATTTACCTTGCGCCATGGATTATGTTGTGATTAAATTATTGTATTGCTTGTGCATTGGATTAATGATGGATGTAAAATTATTTAGCTTGATTACCTGCTTGCCTTGCAATAATGGTGATGCATGATTAGTTTAGCAACAAAATGTACTTGCTCACCTTAATTTAAGTGGGCATGTGATTTCTTCATCATTATTCTTTTGCACCTTGAATTTAAATGTTAACTAATCTGGCATCATGAATTTATTAGATATATGATTGATTTAGTGACTAGATTTCTCTTGCACCTTTACTTAAGTCGACATGTGATTGTTCTAGAATTGTTTACTTTCACACACAACGAATATTTAATTGTTGATGTATGATTGATAATGATACCGATTACCCTTGTGCCATTATTAATTGATGAATAGAATTGATGGATGGGTCTATTTGATTATTGGACTTGTTTGTTAGTTGGATGTAGACACCTCCTTGTTCCTTAGAACAATCGCCAACCTTGAGACCTTGAATGGTTAAAATCAATTGGAACCTAGGCTTGAGCATTGCTTATGTGTCCTGGAGGTCCTAACCTTGTAGGGTAGGTCGAGTGGGTAATCATTTTATATTCATTATCGGATTGTACATGTTGTAAATCGTTTCAATATGATTATGATGTGTTGATCTGCTACGCTACTTATGTTTATGTGTCACTATCCTTCGTTGATGCGTTGAATGCATCGTTAGTGATTTCCATGATGAGTAGTTGGTACTGCTTTTACTTATAATGTTGTTGATTAGGCATTGATGTGATCATGCGTTGATGTTAATTTATTAACGCAAAAAAAAATACCTTTTGTGCTTTGCTTTTTGTTTGGCATAACAAAGGGTTGTTGCATAGGGAATGTAGATATAAGGAGATCTACAAGGGGATATGTTTTTCAATTTTTTGGTGGAGTAGTGAGGTGGATGAGCAAGTGATAAGTTGTGGTTTCTTTTTCCACTGTAGAGGAATAATATATGGAAACTGCTCATGCCGGTAAGGAGGTCATTTGGCTTATGAAACTGTGTTAATAAGTAGGAATAATTCATATATCTATTACAGTTCAATGTGATAGTACCAATTCCATTTGTTTGTACAATAACCCAACCTTTCATACAAATATGAAGAATATATATATTCAGTACCATTTCATTAGGCACATGGGAGAGGATGAAAAGGTGATACTATAGAAAGTTGACACTTTGAAGAATGTTGCAGATGCATTGACATAATTGGTGAGCACAAGTAAAATCAAGTGGCGTTGTGATTTTATGGGCCATATGCCCCTAGTAGCAGGTATCTCATGATATGACACATTCTCCCTCATTCTCTTGCAAGGTATATGACAAGTGGGAGAATGGTGGGACATGTGTGTCATACACCTTGTAGTCTTTTAGTGGAGAAAGTAATGATTGTTGAGTACTAGCAGGAATAAATGCAGAGTAGTGGAAGGGAATAAATGTAGAGTAATAGCAAGGAATAAATGTTGACGAGTGGCAGGGAATAAATGTAGAGAACTAGTAGGTAATGAATGTTATGCAACAACAATTGGCCAATTACTTTCTAGTGGTTTCCAACATGTAGAATTGGAAAACCATAAATGGTTTATGGTTTTGTTATGCCCATTTATTCAGTGCTAGGGTTGGAGGAAAAAAGAGAGTAAGTTTTTACTTACTGTTATGCTACCAAAATTTCTCTAGAATGCTTATGCTACTGCTAAACACTCTTGTTGAGAGCACAAAGACTTTGTATTGTAACAATTTAGTTGTTGAATAATATATTGATTGCGCTTTAGAGTGTGGGGATTTTCTCCTAGAAGGGTTTTCCCTAGGAAATCATGTTGTTAATGTTTGTTGTTTATTTCATTTGTTTGCAATAAATTTGTTCTAAATTTATGCACATTCTTCTCTCATGGATTAATGTGGGAAGTGTATTCCACACCTCTGCTTCATTTTAGTCTGTAAGGGGGTGGAAATTCACTCTTTCTAGATGCCTCTAAACCTTGAGACATTAACTTGTTTCCTTACATTTGAGGAAGATGAAATATTAGTTAATCAAAAGCAATTTTAGGTCTTACTCTAGGACCAAAAGGTGGTTTTAGCGAAGACAATATTTGTAAGAAAGCCAACATCCCTTGTGGACATGCTGAGGTTACCTCCACTGAAGTCATGTGATTTCTAATAACATTTTGTCTTAATCCAATACATGGAACTCAATATTACCCCAATTGTAATTTAACTTCTTACCCCCAAAAAAAATCTTATTAAAAAATATAAACTACACTTTAAACTTTATTTATTTTTAATTTTTTTTTATAAATAATTTTAACAAATGTATTGCATTCCATTACCATGCCCTCTTGTGACAATACGAAAAAAAAGCATACTTTAAATTCCATGATGTAACATGTGCTTATATAATGTGACAATTACAAATGCAATAAGTTTAAATTAAGGTTTGTCAACCCACTATTTTAATATTAAGAATCATCATTAATTATATATATATATATATATATATATATATATATATATATAAAATTATAATTAGGATTTATTTATTATTATTGAAAATTAATTATATTTAATGAGATTGAATATGAATAAAATTGTATTTTTGAATAAGTCAATCCAAGGATTCCTCACGCTCAACCAAAAATCAATCATCTCATTTACCAATATTAGTATAAAAATTTCCAAACACCTTTTCCATTTCTAGCATTGATATGGGATGACAATCTAAATATACTCAACAACCCTTTTTGTTTTCACAACATTATTCTTTAATTTTTTTACCTAAAATGGGGAGCTTAACAAACCCTCCCTTACTAAGTTACACCATTATCAAGTCATTCTTGATCTTAATGCCAACGTTAAAGAGTTTGGGGGTAAGTTGCACTATATCAAGCTACCCTTAATCTTCAATCTAACCTTAAAGAGATTGGAGATTTTCCAACTAAAATGGAAATTCTTCATACAAGGTTACACTATTATCAAGGCATTCTTGATCTTAATGCCCATCTTAAAGATTTTGGGGGTAAGTTGCACTATATCAAGCTACCTTTAATCTTCATGTTAACCTTAAAGAGTTTGGAGATTTTCCAGTTAAAATGGAAATTCTTCATAATTGAACTATTAGTAGGTTTATACTTCACTTTGGAAAAAATTCTTTATTTATTTTTAAATTATATATATATATATTATTATTATTGAAATTAAAAGAGTTCCGTGTTGTATTCAATCATAAAGTTACCAAGAACCATTAAAATCATCAATATTGCATTAAAACTAAACTATCACTATTCATTTATTCATTTAGTAGAAGAAAACTAAACAAACAACCTCAAAAATATAGAAAACAATCTTTAAATAAAGGATTACATCACAATCACTCCCAGGGAGAATGTGCTTAATCTCATACTGAGAAAAATTCGTTAAGAGTGAACCTAGTAATATATAATAAGTTTGTTTGGAGAATCTATCAACTTCTTGATTATGTTCTCTATAAACATGGTCGGATTAAATATACCAGATCTATTATTTAAATCTATTAAATGTTTTGGGTGTGTAGGAAGACCAATGCTTCTTTTCTCCATAGGTCCCATCAATCACCACTCTATATCCAATTTTGAGTCCCCATGTATTTTAATCTCTTTCATCCATTTATCCAAAGGTATAGTCATTAAAATACAAGTCACCTCTACTTATGGTCATTAAAATACAATTCACCTCTACTTATGATGAGTTATTAGTGCCTAATACCATCATACATTCAAATGAAAATCTAAGTGAATCTGATATGTGTTGTTGTAATAACCTGGTTTTGGCCCTTGGATTGTAAAACATTAAATTGTAAATTATTTGGATGATGAGACCATGTGATGAGAGTCTAGCCATGTGGGTTGAATTATAATGACCCATGTGTAAATAACATAAATGCGTCATAAATATTTTTAGTGCAGAGTTCAAGGCCAAGGATCGACTAGCAAATGTGTATGAGTCTTCATGGTGGTTTAAGATTACAATGCGATTTTTATGTTTTTCGTGGTGTGCTTATGTTATGAAAATGCATTAATAAAAATAAATCCATAATAATCTAATGTCCATCAAAATATTTTCTTGAGAAACAACAAGTATGAGCCTTAAAAAGCTAAAGAGAAACATTATCGAATGAAGAGTGATAACTAAAACCATGCTCTTTCTAAATCTCTTTAATTTGGAGAGGTTCAATCAATAATATTTCCCTGTAAATGGTAAGAAAATATTTTGTTTGAATTGAATCATCTGTATATACATTCCCATAGAAATTTTGTAGTATTTTCCACTCATGTACATCTACAAATCCTATATGAGTTGTAGATATATAAGGCATTCCAATTTTTTTAGTTAGATACATCACTATCATTAAACCCATTTCACTATAAGGAATTAAATTAAACCAAACTTTTGGTAATTTTTTTGGATCCTAAGTTAGTGATAAAAACATGCACACAAATCAATGTTAAACACTATTCAACCCTTAAACATTTATCTGTATCCTAAGTTAGTGTTAAAAACATGCACACAAAAATCAATGTTGAGCACTATTCAACCCTTAAACATTTATCTGTCCTTGAATCTCACCTCAACTCTATTATGTACTTACAAAGTGTTGGGAAGAGTTGAATAGAGAAAAGGATAAAGTTATTAGAAGACAAGATGATTGTGATAAAATATTTTTATATACTAAGTAACCATTAGTTTTTAAGAAAAAACCCTACCATAACAATATTCTTCCACAACAAAAGCTACAAGTATTAATGATGCTTTTCTTCATGCACACAAATCCCCCATCCATACTATATAAAAAGACATGAAATTACGTTATATATTCGATATTGAATTAGGGATTTATTGGAGCAATTAAAACCCTAAAACAATTGTTAACAACCCTCAAACAATTGATGTCTATAATAACAAGGCTGCGTGGCAACGTAGTCCCTACTGGGTTGAATTGGATAGGGAAAAGTAGGAGAGTGGCAAGCAACATGAAGCATAGGTGGTATCCATGCAGTAAATGACATGTGGCCTGTAGAGCCCCATTTATTTTTTGAAAGTATATAACAAAATACAATTTGTGCATAGTGGAAGAAAAAAATAGTTTAGTTTGAAATATATTAAATAAGTTACAAGTTCCTGGAAATTTAAATGCATTTGTCATATAGACTGGTGAAATATAAAAATGTATGACATAAATTTAAAAGGAATTTAAATGAATTTGTCATATAGAGTGGTGAAAAATAAAAATGTATGAGGCCATAAATTTAAAAGGAGATAAAAAACTATTTTATTTGAAATATATCAAAAAATAAAAGTCTGTTACATATTACTTTAGTTTGAAATATATTAAATAAGTTACAAGTTCCTGGAAATTTAAATGCATTTGTCATATAGACCGGTGAAAGATAAAAATGTATGAGGACATAAATTTAAATGGAATTTAAATTCATTTTTCATATAGATTGGTGAAAGATAAAAAAAATGTATGAGGACATAAATTTAAAAGGAGATAAAAAAACATTTTTTTTTTTTTAAATATATGAAAAAATAAAAGTCTGTTACAAATTACTGGAAATTTCAATGTGTTTTTCATATAGACTAGGATTGGGGCTCCGCAGACCATAAGAGAAATATGTACAAGAAATAGGATGGTAGAAAGAAGAAGTGGGGGATGGTAGAGTGCAATACCTACAAACATTTAATTTAAAGGTATTAGTGTTTGGCTAGACATTTTTATTTAAAAAAGTGGAATAATTGGGTTGATAAACAAAGCAGGATGTGATCACTAGACTTAAAGTGATGGTATATACGAGCCCTTATGCTATTTTCTTGCGGCTGTCATTTCATTGATGTCGTTGACAGCTCCTGGAATTGTGACAACTGCCTGTTGCCTTTCCTCCGTGACCTGCTTCAATTCCCTTTCGAGCCATTCTTCAATGTAGCTTCTCATTGGGGAGACGTTGATCTCATTCTGGATTTTTATGTTGAAAAGTTCGTTTTCTAATTCTCAGAAGTCGATAGATAGATTACAAAGAGCCTGATGAATTTCCTCATTTTGTACTGAATAGTGGACTATCCAGTGGTCGATGTGATCTTGATCATATTCAAGGATTCTATAAAACTTTTCCAAGGACAACGCCTTAAACATACCAACCTGTTTATCAAAGTCTTGTCTAGTTAAGAGAAAGGAGTTAACGATTAAGTTGGGGTCTTGGAATTTTATTCTTGACATATTTGTGAATAATTTTTCCTTATTTGATATGGATTGTTCACATCATTGAACAATGAGATGCAGGTTCTTCACTTTTTCTTTCCAACATGCATTTAATTGACCAATCGGGTTTTTGGATGGAAGATCTTGTTGTCTTTTTTCGGTTTATGTCATGTTGTTGACAATGGTGCCAAAAGGAAGTACTATGTTTAAATAGAAATGTTCTTCATCTTTTAACTCCGCCTGCAAATGTTCAAGCAAACTACGTGCCTTGGTTCCAAGGGAAGTGTTGGTTTATGATGTTTCCCATGCCTCAGTAACCAGTTCCATTTGTTTCTTGATATTATTATCCACATATCCTCTACAGGATGATAGGAGGCTAGATGATCCTTTTAAGTTGGTTGTATGGGTGCCAGGCATGGCTATTGCCAAAGGATTGGCAAGAAATGTCATAGGAATCAAAGCCTCTTCCAATTCCTTGACTCGATCCTTCAGTCTAGAATTCTCGACCTCGATGCCTCCAATGGAATCATGAAGTGCATCTCTTCTCTCTATGTGAAGTTGATAGATTTGGGACGACCACATGTTGACAAGGTCAACCTCTGAACAAGATTTTCCTTGCTTATTTTTTACATCTTTTTTTTCAATGATAAATTTTTTGGACTGGCTGTAAAAAATAATGCTCTGGAACACGGAGGATTCATCTTCATCAAAATTTTTGGTATCGGATATGTCCACTGGATGACTATCTTGGATGGTGTCTCCGAGATGATCAAGGTAGTGGGGCACACTATCCAGATCAAGCTCAAGTTCCATGTTCTCAATTTGAATTTTGGGCTCTTCCGCGTGTCCCACATTTTTTTTTCTCTTCTTGTATACTGGAATCTTGTGAGAACTATCAATTTTAGAGTGAGGAGGGTCGTTATCTCCTCCTCCCTTTGAAGAAATCTGAGTTTCTTTGTTGTTGTGGTGGGTTGTTGGAGGGATGCTCTGGGATATCGTACTTTTGGGAGTGTTAGTCGTCGATTGAAAAATCTTTTCACAAGGGCCTTTACCCTATTTCCTGTACAATGTAGTGTTGCTTTGTAATGTGTCTAGGTCGCCGACATCAGAAGCAGGAGCATTGCCGCCAGTGTCTCTATTTTCGGACAGGTGTTTTTTGAAAAAACAATCGCCGAGGCCAAGTGTTTGTAAATTTTGTCAAAAAATATTATCGAGGTCAAACCCTCTTAGGATTTCAACATATCTCAGGTTGAAGTTGCTAGAAAGCGCTGCAAATTTGTCAACTTTGTTGGCATTTTTCAACAGTAAGTCCTCGACTTTCCAAAGCAGAGGAATGAACTGTTTTCTTCTCTTCTTTTGCAATAGATGCAACCAGTGGTTCTATTGCCATGCTACTTCTGAAAAAAACATTATGTCTGTAATGTGACATGGAAGGAGAGCAGGTTTTTCCATGGAGCCAAAAATTCTTATCACACTATAATTATCCAAATGTTCAAGTATCCCCTTCCTGCCCAAAAAATGGGTTTCCTATTCATATATGTGGGGAGCATCTTCTCCTAACAACAAAAATTTGAAAACAGACACAGATCCATTAAAAACATCATAAAAATAGTGGGAAGCCTTGTCCTTCCACAAGGCATGGTAACATAACATTACTGGGTCAAATTCTCAGTTGACATTCTTGGACATAGACAGTTTTGGAAACTGGTAGCAATGTGCTATCACAAAAACTAAGTAGGAAAACATATACAATTTCTTTTCCCTTTTGAAGCTTGACAATTGGGAATAGATTTCACGGGAAATTAACTTTCCCCAACAAAAAATGGCTTGTTCCTTGACTATGAAATACAAAATATAAAGAGCCATCCGGGAAACAGTTGTTGTGGATTCTTGTCCCATTATTCTTGTAAATAACCAGGCAATTTCATGGAATGGATTTCTAAATGAACTAACCTGGAATATTGTGATATCTTCAGGAACTACAATTGGATCTTCTAATAAATGGGGAAAGAGGTCCAACCTGTTATTATGATTTGCTAGGAATTTTTTTCAATCTTCTCCTCTGAACGCTAATGTTGGCTCCGACAATCTTAACATCTAGCGGAAGACCTGAGGTGACAAAGAAACAAAAGAGTGGTCCCTTAGTGGAATAATTATTTTGTCTCAAATAAATTTATCGGTGCACCAAGATACGAGGTCCTTATAGTCAAAAACTTCAGGGACACAACCTGCATGAGCAATCCCAAAGGTCCAAATTACTTGGTTTTGGGCGACAGGGGTTGAGTAATAAGAATATTCCCTAGACCACTGGAAGTTCTGGTCCTCATGCCCGAAGATGTTCACTATATCTCCACAGAATTGTTGTCGAGCTGATGCCATAGGTTTATGACAATTTTGGTTTGCTCTAGACGATGGTTGAAATGAACAGTTTGAGCCGATAATGTAACTCTCCGCAAAATCTTGGTTAAATTCTTATGAATGTGAAAAATCCTTGAGCCTTTCGTTGATTAATGACAATCTGTATGGGTGGTGCATGATGAGTTGTTAGCAATAAACATTACTTATTTCATATTTAGAAATGCGAAGGTGGCAGGTGCGACAAAGAGAAATTAAGGATTGGAGGTTTCGTGAACATGCCAAACCGACAATGTGTACATGGCATTTCATGATTTTGAAATCAACACTCGAAAGGGATAATATAACCCCTCACAAATATTGGTTTAATGCGTATTAATAGGAGATCTCCTCAAGACTTTCACCCATCAATGACAATCTATACAGTTCTTGCACGATGATTTGTTAGAATTAAATGTCAGTAATTACATATTTAGAAACAAGATAT
>ML777000.1:1277131-1332382 GCA_009831015.1 Picea engelmannii
ACAGGGGAGAGCGAGGAACGAATGGCAAGTTCTGAAAAGTGGTCAGATGGGATTCAAAATAGGGTTACGGGGGATACTCAGGAGAGGCGAGTGTTCCATGGTCAAATTTTATGTATCAAAAGTTTTTATTGAAAAACGTGTAAAATGGAAGAGAGCATGATGGGGTAGTTCAGTGGTCAGTTTGTATATTTACGAAATTCCAGGAAAGTGGCTAAGTATGACGATGGGAAACGATCAGTCGGAATTGTTTTCTGAATCTAAGATTGAAGATATCATGAATGGACCAACCTGACGACATGCAACCAACATTCCATGATGTTTGAAATTAACACTCAGAAGGGATAATATAACCATCCATAAATTTTGGTTTTATGCGTATTAATGGGATATTTCCTCAAATACTAGTGTATCTTTCATGTTTTATAATTGCATAACTAGAAATAAGATAATATATATATATGGTAATTGTTAATTGCAAAAGGGCACAGTCACAGGAAACAACGATTAGGAATTGGGTATTTCTTGAATCCGCCAACCCGTCGATCCATGGAAGAAATTAAAAGAAATGTTGAAGTATGGAAAGCAGATGGGAACGCTTCAAATGGGGTGAAAATAGTTCCACATGAGACGTGAGGACTCGATAGTCAAATTGTATGTCTCGAAAATTATCAATGCAAAATGTATTATATATATATATATATAAAATATTATTTATTATAGACAAGTGCGAATGTCGGGGAGACGAGGGAGAGCAAGGAATGAATAGCAAGGTATGAAAAGTAGTCGGAAGGGATTCAAAATAGGGTTATGGGGGATACTCAGGCGAGGTGAGTGTCCCACGGTCAAACTTTATATATCAGAATTTTTTACTACAAAACGTGTAAAATAGAAGAGAGCATGATGGGGAAATCCAATGGCCAGTTTGTATATTTGCGGAATTTCGGGAAAGTGGCTAAGTATGGAATACAAAAATGGTCAGGTGGAGACAGAAAAGAAGGGATAATATATTCACATCTGTAACAGATATCCTATTTCTTGCCAAGACATATACTTGGAAAGAAGTGTGAATGTGGTGGGCACATAAAAAAATGACTAGGAATACGATCCGTGAGTTTACTTGGTTCTTGGTTTTATGCTTTGTCTGTCAATTTTTATATCACGGAACTCCAAGTCATTTTTCCAGCCATCCAGCCCGCAATTCCAGCTATCAATTTGTATTGTACGCAACTCTGGGTGTTGTTTGTACGACACAGAACTATAGAGGACATGATTTTCCCTTTAATATAACCTCTTTGACTCAAATGTAGTATGTGGCTCATTTTAGCACTTTTTCATCTGTAAACAATGGCAATCTTGAGCCCACCAGCCCTGAAGCCCGTGTGTCAATTTGTATATAGTGGAACTCCAAATGTTGTTTCGAGGTCATGGAAAAATAGAAGTGCAATGTTGATCCAACCAACACGCAAGTCTGCCTATCAATTTGTGTATCGCGGAACTCTGGGTGCTACTTGTAGGACACATAACAATAGAGGCTAAATTTACAAAAAGGGGAAGCGCTCAATCAAAACGCGTGAATCTTCCAACCCCACAAAATCTCTCTAAACCCAAACCCCCTAATAAAATGACTGTTAGGAAGAACAAAAAAATTATTATTCACTAATAAATATAACGACATATAAAAAAAACCTATAAACCTTGTATTCACAATTAGAATGAGGGTGAAAACCTAGTTTTCCATAAGGGAAGTCAATTAGAATGATGGTGAAAACAAGTAGAGATAAATAAGTTTGATGATGACATGCATTGAATGGTCACTAAACTCATCTCAACTGTGTGTCTGTTTAAGACATTTTCAGAAAGAAAAATGATTAAGTAACTAGGAAGAGAAACTACAAGGGATAAAAGATTGGGAAAATAGAAAGGCGGAGGGCAGTTTTCGTAAGCACGAATTGGTTTCAAACAAGCCCCATTGTTGCAAAACCCTTATTTTCTACTAATTGTGAGCAAATGCTTTATTGAAGATTAAATTTTATTGCAACGTGTGGGTGTAAGTGTGTTCTTAATACATTGTTCCATGACTGTAACATATTAACTTAAGTATTAAAATTCTTGCATTATGGTGTGTTAGCATTAAAGCTTAATAATTGCATGTCTAGATGAGTAGTAAGAATATGAACTAGAATAATGGAACCTATTGCCATCGTGCACGAATGTGTTTAATGTATCTGGACATAATTGATGCCACAAGTTAATGCAATATACCAGATATAAAAAGTATGCAGAATATAAATGAAATGCTAGAAATGGAAGAATAATAGTAATATAACCAGCATAATCTCCATAATAACACAGAAATGATATAAGAACAACAACAAAAATAACACTTTGATTCAGAAAGAAATGTTCAAAGGCCTCTTCGAGGGGGAAACCTCCAGTCGAGCAACACTCTGTTACAATAATCTTCAAGCTAGGGTTTTCATACCCTTGACCCTTATTTATACTAAATATGTATATCAAGAGAAGCATCTAGAGGAAGATCCTTCTAGAAGAGGAAGCTTCTATTAGGTCTTCTTACATCTGCTTGATTCTATTTTATTGAAAGGCCTTATTAGTATTGACCTTTATTACATCTGAATATATTGATCTACCTATGTGCGGGTTAGGACCCTAACATGTCCTCCCCCTTAAAAACAACCTTGTCCTCAAGGCTTGAGATGTGGAAACTGCTGCAGAATGGTAGCTGGTTCCCAAGTGGCATATGCTGGAGTCATGTCTTTCCACTGGACTAGCACTTCCTTGATGGTTCTCTGATGCAAGCGACGCACACGTTGGTCCAAAACGGCTTCTAGCTGTAGCCAAATGGATCCTTCTTCAGCTAACTCTGGAAGGTTGGTTTGAATTTTTCACCTAGTTCCAATCACCTTCTCTAAGCATGAAACATGAAAAACAGGATGTAGCTTCGACTGACTGGGCATAGCTAATTGATAGGAGACTTTCCCCACATGCTTGAGAACTGCATAAGGACCATAAAATTTGGGCGCTAGCTTATGACAATGCTCGGCCTTGAGGGAAGTTTGCTTGTATGGTTGTAGTCGCAGAAACACTTGATCCCCTTCTGCAAATTGGCGTTCAGAGCGACCTTGATCTGCTTGTTGCTTCATGTGATTTTGTGCCATGACCAAGTTCTCTTTAAGGGTACAAAGAATATCCTCTCGAACTATAAGTGTTTGTTCAACCGCCTTGACCTTCAAGGTACCCGGTAAGTATGAGAGAACTGAAGGTGGCTTCTGTCCATATACCACTTCAAAAGGAGTTATGCGTGTAGTTGTATGGTAGGAAGTGTTGTACCACCATTCAACTAGGGGTAACCATTGAGCCCACTAATGTTGCTTCTCAGAGGAAAAACACCTCAGATATGTTTCCAAACACTTGTTGACAACTTCCGTTTGACCATCAGTCTGGGGATGATAAGCTGTGCTGAGATGCAATTGGGTTTCCTATAGCTTAAACAGTTCTTGACAAAAATTGATTGTGAAAGTTGGGTCATGATCAGAAACAATAGAGTGTGGCATGCCATGAAGCTTGAAGACCTAGTCCATGAAAATTTGAGCCACTGCGGATGCAGTAAATGGGTGTTGAAGAGCGCAGAAATGAGCATACATGGAAAGGCTATCCATAACCACCATTATGACTGATTTATTCCTTGATTTGGGTAAGCCGGTAATAAATTCCATAGAGATATCCTTCCAAATAGCAGGTGGAATCAGATGCAGTTTTAGTGTGCCTGGAGATTTGACTGTTTCTCCCTTGTTGCATTGACACACCTCACATTCAACGAAAAAATTATGGATGTCTTGTTTCATACCATCCCAGAAAAAGGAACGTTTGACCCTGTCATAGGTTTTGGTGAACCATGAGTGCCCTGTTGTGGGTGTAGCATGAAGCTTAGAAAGTACCGTGGATTTAAGCTTTGATTGTTTACTTAAATACAAATGACCTTTGTATCGAAGCTCATCCTCAAGCCAAGAGTACCCTGGGGGAGCCAGAGCATTGGTCTAGAATTGTTAGATCAGATGTGAACTTTTGGGATCTTGTAGCCATTCCTGGCACATAGCTTGGAGCCAATCAAGTACAATGAAGGAAAGAGAAAAAATGGATCCTTCTTCTTCATATTTTTGGGACAGTGCATGCACCACTACATTGTCTTTTCCCTTCTTGTAAATGATCTCATAATCATATCCAAAGAGCTTAGTCACCCATTTTTGTTGCTTCGGGGAGGAAATGTGTTGTTCCAGAAAGTACTTGAGGCTTTGATGGTTGATCTTAATTTGGAAGCATTTCCCCAAGAGATAAGGACGCCACAGATCAACAGCATGCAGAATAGCCAACATTTCCTTTTCATAAATGGGTTTGCCCAGATTCCTTTCAAACAGTTGCTTGCTGGTGAAGGCCAAAGGTCGACCCTCTTGCATAAGGACAATGTCGATTCCTTTCCCTGATGCATCACATTCCAACACAAAGGTATTTTTGAAATTAGGAAGGGCCAGAACCGGAGTGGTGCACATGGTCGTCTTCAAGGTTTGAAAATCTTGAGTAGTGGTTGGAGTCCAAGTGAAAGAGTTCTTTTTTAGGAGAGCAGTGAGAGGTGTTGCAATCTTTCTGTAGTTCTTAACAAACTTGTGATAATACCCTGTTAAGCCCATAAATCCACACAATATTTTGAGAGTCTTTGGGTGTGGCCAGTCTTGCATAGCTTCAATCTTTTTCGGATCCACCCTGACGCCATCCTTGCCAACCAGATGACCCAATTATTCTACTTCTGAGGCACCAAAAGCACATTTAGACTATTTCAGGAAAAGTTGGTGCTAAGAGAGTAGATGGAGAACTTGATCCACATGAGTAAGATGGTATGTCCAGGTTTTGCTATAGATGAGGATATCATAAAAGAAAACTAAGACAAAATGACGGAGAAAGAGATGAAAGACATGGTTCATGAGGCTTTGGAAGGTGGAGGGGGCATTACAAAAGCCAAAGGGCATGACCAAAAACTCACAGTGGCACTCATGAGTTTGAAAGGCCATATTGGGAATGTATGCCTCTTTCATACGTATTTGGTGATAGCCCGAGCAATGATCAAGTTTAGTAAAGAATTGGGCGCCACTCAATTCATCCAAGAGGTCATCAATGACAGGAATGGGGAATTTGTCTTTAATGGTCAGTTTGTTGAAGGCACGGAAGTCAGGACACATTCTCCAAAAACCTTCTTTCTTCAGGACCATGACTATAGGAGAAGAGTAAGGGCTCATACTAGGGCGGATAACGCCTGCATTAAGGAGTTCTTGGACCATTTTCTCAATTTCATTTTTTTGTGAAAAGGGGTGGCGATATGGACGGATATTGGGAGGAAGGCTTCTGGGTACAAGGGGAATGGAATGATCATGAACACCACGGGAAGGAGGGAGTCCTTGGGGAGTGGAAAATACCATTTGATGTTTAGAAAGGAGGGATTGGAGGTCTTGCGGCACCGGGGGTGTCTCTGTTGCTTGTATGGCATGGAGTTGGGCAATGACACTAGAATGACCTTTCTTGAGCAGCTTTTCCATGCGATGGGAACTAATGACCTCAGGTGAACCAACAGTGATGCCTTGGAATTTATATTGGTGGCCTTCCTGGTCGAATTGCATGGTTAATTCCTTAAAATCCATGAGAATGGGACCCAAATTTCTTATCCAGTCTGTACCCAACATGATGTCAAAACCACCCATGTCGATAGAAAACATATGGTATTTTAGGTGGTAGTCACCGATTTGGAGATGCACATTTTCACAACGCCCTCCACATTTCATGGAACCACCATTGGCAATCATGATTTGGAAATTATTGACAGCATGGATGTAGCAATGAGTTTCTTGGGAAATGCGGTGATGAAAAAAACTATGGATGCTTCCACCATCAACCAGAATGATGACCTTTCGATGCTTGATGTAACCGATTAACTTGAGGGTTTGGGGAGTGAAGAAGGCAGTGAGAGCATTGAGGGAAATGATAGGTTTTCTTCGGGAGGGTCTGAGGGAGGGGTTATGTCAGTGATGTCAGGTGACTTAGACACAATGGGAGTTTCAACATCCTCTTTCTAAATATCCTCAGAAATGACCATAAAAATATTTTGTTCCTTACACTTGTGGCCTGGGAAATATTTGTCATCACAATTATAACAAAGGCATTTGAGTTGGTGTTTAGCCATTTCAACCCTGGTCAATTTTTGGATCTTTAATGGGGCAGAGGGAGTAGTGGAAGTTATGGATTTAGGGCGAGGGATAAAGGAGGGTTTTATGTTTTGAGAGGATACCACCTGTTGTGCTTATTTAGCTCTTTTAGTAGCCTCCACCCAACTCAAGGGTCGAGCCATGAGGACATGGGCCTAAATCTCCTCCTTGAGGCTACTGATAAAACACTCTCGAAAGAAAGCATCAGTCATGCCCTCTGTTCGAAAATCCAGGCACTCAAAGGCAACTATGAAGTCTTCTACTATTCCTGATTGTTTTAACTTTTTCAAATGCCCTAAATGGTTGGTGTCTATGTCAAAGCATTCATAAATCTCAGTCACAAATTGGGTCCAACCAATATACCCTTGACGAGAAGTTTTTCTCCATTTCCACCATTGCCAACATTCTTGATCTAGATGGAGAACACCATACCAAAGTTTGGCCAAGTCATCTGTAATGTCGTATAAAGAAAAATAATGTTCCATTTGGGTTACCCAAATAGTGGGGTCCGAGCCATCAAATTTGGTCACCTCCTCCTGCGGAAGGTGTAGGTCACGTTGAAAGTGATGGGGCTAAAAGGTATGGGTATGGGAATGGGAGGAATTTTCACCTTCAGTCTTTGGAGGTGCTTCAGAGAAATGGTCATCTGTAGGGATCTTCAGTTTGGTGCAGAGTGATGCAAAGACAGATTCAAGCTGGGTGGTCAGTTCTTGTTTGACTTCCTCCATTGAGGACTGCATGGTTGTATTTATGGTAGCATTGATGGATGAATCGATGGAGGAAATAGTAGCACTGAGTTGTTTCACTTCTTTTTGGGTTTCAAGGAAACCAGATTGAAGGTGTTGAAGCGATCTTCCAGGTCTTGGCTATGGGTATGGGCCATGAGGATGGGTGAACTGAAAAGGGGCGGGCGGGGTAAAAAATTTTGCTGAAAAATGATATGGATGAATGTGATGAGGGCGAAGAGATGAATCTAATGGAATATGTCTCAAATAATGGTGAAAAAATTTCCAGACCCTTTTTTTATTTTATTTGCACCTGCGGAGTTATACTCCGGTCTGAAGAATACTGCACTAATGAAATCCCCAAATGCTTAACTAGAAAGAAATGCATATTTACTTGGCAACCTGAACACAGTTGCACGACAATAAATCTTGTCTGTTTTAATTTGTTTATGTTTCTGTCCCCCAAGGGTTAAGTATTCAAGGGTTCTACAGACAAGGGTTTTCCATGTGCTATAGCTCTCTGATATACGTACGGGGTCCAACAGTAGTACTCGACCCAATATCTCAGGGCACTAACTAAGGAGGATAGATCGTACCCTTAGTTGTACTACCTGACTACCCAAGTACTAGAGAGTATATTCCCGAGTGTTGTTATCGGTGACACTATAGCAATCTGGTGGTTGATAGGTTTATCTAAAGAGGGCTTCAGGAAATCTAAGACAATCCGTACACAGGTGTTGTCTGATGCGCTACCACTTGAAGGGGTACCAACAGGGGTTACAAGGGTGGCCAACAGATGCGCGCTTAAGAACCA
This sequence comes from Picea engelmannii, assembly GCA_009831015.1. Lineage (NCBI taxonomy): Eukaryota > Viridiplantae > Streptophyta > Pinopsida > Pinales > Pinaceae > Picea > Picea engelmannii. The sequence goes on from ML777000.1 coordinate 1,284,937, forward strand.
CTTGTATTTCCTGTGTGTATGAATCCCTCAACCACGGGTTTATGTGTGTAATGACAAATATTTGTGGCTTAAAGACGTCAGAATACGTCTCTACCCTGGAAAAAAAATTCCCACAATTTCTGCCAGGGAAAGTGCTCTGATACCACTTGCAATATACCAGATATAAAAAGTATGCAGAACATAAATGAAATACTAAAAATGGAAGAATAACAGAAATATAACCAACATAATCTCCACAATAACACAAAAATGATATAAGAACAACAACAGAAACAACACTTTGATTCAGAAAGCAATGTTCATAGGCCTCTTCGAGAAACACTCTGTTACAAAAATCTTCAAGCTAGGATTTTCATACCCTTGACCCTTATTTATACTAAATATGTCTATCAAGAGAAGCATCTAGAGGAAGATCCTTCTAGAAGCAGAAGCTTCTATTAGGTCTTCTTACATCCGCTTTATTTTATTTTATTGAAAGGCCTTATTAATATTGACCTTTATTACATCCAAATATATTGATCTACCTATGTACAAGTTAGGACCCTAACAGTTAACAAGAATTTTCGTTTGCTCCAGAGGATGTTTGAAATGAAAATTGGGGAGGGATAATATAACCCTCCGCAAATTATGGTTTAATGCGTATCAATGGAATATATCCTAGAGCCTTTCCCTGATCAATGACAATATCCAGGGTTCGTGCGTAATGAGTTGTTACCATTAAATATCACTAATTGCATATTTAGAAAAAAGTGTGAAGGTGGCAGTGACGACGAAGAGTGATTAAGAATTAGAGATTTCTTAAAGGTGCTAACCAACGGGCACATGAAACAGATTGCATCATGTTTGAAATGAATACTTGGAAAGGATAACTCTCTTCTCCGCAAATCTTGGTTTAATTCGTAGTAATGACAAATCTTCTCCGTCCTTCTGAACATTAATGACAATCTTAACGGTTCTTGCAGGATGAATTATTAGCATTAAATCTTAATAATTGCATATTTGGAAATAGGTACGAAGTTAGTGGTGATGGAAAAGAGCGACCAAGCATTGTACATTTCGTCCACCCGCCAACCCATGAAACAGATTCCAAGAAATTCCCAATCATGGAAAGTAGTCGGGCGGGTTACAAAAAATGGGTCAGAAGATATACCCAGGAGACATGAGGGGCCAATGGTCATATTGCATCTCAGTGATATATATCAGCTGTCAATTTGTATATCGTGGAATTTCAGGTGTTGTTTGTGTGTAGGGGAACAACGGAAGCACAATGTCAAGAGGGAAATTTGTATATTGTTGAACTTCGGGTTCTATATATAAAAGCATGAGACATTCGGAAAAAGGACCAAGTAAATAGAAAGAGAAAGAATATGAGATGAAGGGGAATTTGTTTGCTAATTTGTAAATTACGGAAGTTTGGGTGCTATTTCCAGGCGGCAGAACAATGGAAACATAATGTTGAACTCGCCTATGCAGGAACCCGCAATTCAAAAGGTTTGTTCAATATGAAATGGGGAAGTGGTCATTTGGGTTGGTGATATAAAAGTAACAATCGAAATCTGAAGACGTGAACCTGCCAAATCCCGCACCTAGACATTTTCCAAAAAATGAGTTAGTAAAGAAAGGGAAAGAAGAGCGCAAAAAAGAAAGCAGATGGCAATTTTCGGAAGCGGGAATTGTTGTAAGAAAGCACCATTGATGGTCTTAATAGTAACTATGGAGTGCATTAAACATGTTAAGAGGTTCTTCAATCAAGGAATAGATATAGGGAGCGTTGTTTATAGTTTCCAGGATCTGTTTGTATAAGAAAAGCGTAAAAAAGTTACAATAAAATCATTTTTTTGATGTTTTAAGTAAAGTTTTTGTACTGTTAGCTTCACCACAAGTATAACAATGACGAATTTGAATTTTAATGTCCTCTCATTCATATGATTGTTCCATTAGACTTTGCATAATATATATTCTTTTATTTCAATTTGTTTGCTAATTTGTAGATTGCGGAAGTCAGAGTGTTGTTTGTAGGCGGCGGAATAATGGAAACGCAAAATTGAACCCGCCTATCTGGTAACTCACCTATTTAGAAAAATGCAAGCCAAAATTTTTGTACAATATGAAATGGGGAAGCGGTTGGTCGCGCTGGTGATATAAAAGTAAGTGAAATTTGAAGACGTGAATCTGCCAACTTCCGTACCTAGAAATTTTCTGAAAAAATGAGTAATACATAGTAAATATGTACTTCTATAAAGTATGGACATGATATTTTATAGAGCATGTACAGATCCTGCATTCCATACTTAGCCACTTTTTGGATCGCAGGTTCTCAGGCTGGCAGGCTCAAAATTGGTCCTCTATTATTTCGTTCCCTACAAATAGCACCCATAATTTTTCTATATACAAATTGATAAGAGGACCTACAGGTTGGTTGGCTCAACATTGCACTTCTATTGTTCGGTGTCCTCCAAATAGTAGTTGAAGTTCCATGATATACAAATTGAAAGATAGACTCCAGGGCTGGCAGGCTCAAGATTGCGATTTTTTATGGATGGTAATCCTTATCAACTATCTAACATTATCTAAAAACATTATTTTCAATACTAAATTATTAATATTAAATATTGATATTGTACAATTTAATTAGACAAACAAAATTGTACAATATGAAATGGAGAAGTGGTCGGTCGGGCTGGTGATATAAAAGTAACTGAAATATGAAGACGTGAATATGCCAACTTCTACAACAAGAAATTTACCAAAAAATGAGTAATACATACTAAATATGTATTGTTAGAAAGTATGGACATGAGATTATTTAAAGCATAAATGGATCCCGCATTCCATACTTAGCCACTTTTTGGATCATGGGTTCTCGGGCTAGCGGGCTCAAAATTGGGCCTCTATTATTCTGTGTCCTACAAATAGCACCCAACAGTTCCTCGATATACAAATTTATAGGCGGACTTGCGGGCTGGTTGGCTGAACATTTCACTTCTAACGTTCCATGTCCTCCAAACAACACTCGGAGTTCTGTGATACACAAATTGATAGACAGGCTCTAGGGATGGCGGGCTCAAGATTGCAATTGCTTATGGATGGTGATCCCTATCAACTATCTAACACTATCTGAAAACATTATTTTCAATACTAAAGTATTAATATTAAATATTTATATTGTACAATTTAATTACTTGAATTTGAATTTTAATGTCCTCTCGTTCATATGATTGTTCCATTAGACTTCACATAGTATATATTGTTTTATTTCAATTTGTTTGCTAATTTGTAGATCACGACAGTCAAGGTGTTGTTTGCAGGCGATGGAACAATGGAAACGCAATATTGAACCCACCTATCCGGTAACTCGCCTATTCGAAAAACCGCGAGCCAAAAAGTTTGTACAATATGAAACGGGGAAGTGGTCAGTTGAGCTGGTGATATAAAAGTAAGTGAAATCTGAAGACGTGAATCTGCCAACTTCTACACCTAGAAATTTTCTGAAAAAGGAGTAGTACATACTAAATATTACTTCTATAAAGTATGGACATGAGATTTTATAGAGCATGTACGGACCTCGCATTCCATACTTAGCCACTTTTTGGATCGCGGGTTCGCAGGATGACGGACTCAAAATTGGGACTCTATTGTTTTGTGCCCTACAAATAGCACCCATAATTATGCGATATACAAATTGACAAGCGAACCTATGGGTTGGCTGGCTCAACATTGCACTTCTATTGTTCTATGTCCTCCAAATAGAACTCGGATTTTCATGATATACAAATTGACAAACAGACTCCAGGGCTGACAGGCTCAAGATTGTGATTGTTGACGGATGGTAATCCCTACCAACTATCTAAAATTATCCAAAAACATTATTTTCAATCCTAAATTATTAATATTAAATATTGATATTGTACAATTTAATTAGACAAAAAAGCTTGTACAATATGAAACGGAGAAGCGGTTGGTCAGGCAGGTGATATAAAAGTAACTGAAATCTAAAGACGTGAATTCACCAACTTCTGCACCAAGAAATTTTCCGAAAAATGACTAATACATACTAAATATGTACTTTTATAAAGTATGGACATGATATTTTATAGAGCATATACGGATCATGCATTCCATACTTAGCCACTTTTTGGATCGTGCGTTCTTGGGCTGGAGGGCTCAAAATTGGGCCTCTATTGTTCCATGTCCTACAAATAGCACCCAACAGTTCCATGATATTCAAATTGACAAGTGGACTTGCAGGCTAGTTGGTTGAACATTGCACTTCTATTGTTCTGTGTCCTCCAAACAACACTCGAAGTTCCGTGATATACAAATTGACAGACAGACTCCAGGGCTGGCGGGCTCAAGATTGCGATTTTTTACGGATGGTGATCCCTATCAACTATCTAACACTATCTAGAAACATTATTTTCAATACTAAAGTATTAATATTAAATATTGAAATTGTACAAATTAATTACATAAAATTATTAAAGGATGTTAAATATCTTATTTAAAAGAAAAACCCATGTATTTAGAAACTTGGGTTCCAAAAATTTTGTACAAAATGAAATGAGGAAGCGATCGGTCGGGCTAGTAATATAAAAGTAAGTGGAAATATGAACATGGGTATCCGCCAACTTCCGCACCTAGAAATTTTTCGAGAAACGAGTAATACATACTAAATATGTACTTGTATAAAGTATAGACATGTTATTTTATAGAGCATGTACAGATCTCTCATTCCATACTTAGCCACATTTTGGATCGCGGATTCTCAGGCTGGAGGGCTCAAAATTGGGCCTCTATTGTTCTGTGCCCTACAAATAGCACCCAGAGTTTCGTAATATACAAATTGACAGGCGGACTTGCAGGCTTGTTGGCTCAACATTGCACTTCTATTGTTTTGTTTCCTCCAAACAACAGTCGGAGTTCTGCGATATACAAATTGATAGATGGACTCCAGGACTGGCAGGCTCAGGATTGCGATTGTTTACGGATGGTCATCCCTATCGACTATCTAACATTATCTAAAAACATTATTTTCAAATAATAAATTATTAATATTAAATGTTGATATTGTATAATTTAATTACATAAAATTATTAAAAGATGTTAAATCTCTTATTTAAAAAAATGATATTAATTATATCACCACAAGCATAACAATGACCAATTTGAATTTCAAGGGCCTCGTGTTGATATGATAGCACAATTGGAATTCACACAGTTTATATTTTTTTATTACAATATGAAACGGGGAAGCGGTCGGTCGGGCTGGTGATATAAAAGTAAGTGAAATCTGAAGACGTGAATCTGCCAACTTCCGTATCTATAAATTTCCCGAAAAATGAGTAATACATACTAAATATGTACGCCTGTAAAGTATGAACATTGGATTTTATAGAGCATGTACAGATCCAACATTCCATACTTAGCCACTTTTTGGATCGCGGGTTCTCGGGCTGGCAGACTCAAAATTGGGCCTCTACTGCTTTGTATCCTACAAATAGCACCCAGAGTTCCACGATATACAAATTGACAAGAGGACTTGCGGGCTGTCTCACTCAACATTGCACTTCTATTATTTTGTGTCCTCCAAACATCACTCGGAGTTTTGCGATGTACAAATTGACAGACAGACTCTAGGGTTGGTGGGCTCAAGATTGTGATTGTTTATAGATGGTGATCCCTATTATTTTCAATACTAAATTATTAATATTAAATATTTTTATTGTACAATTTAATTACATAAAATTATTAAAGGATGTTAAATATCTTATTTAAAAGAAAATCCCATGTATTCAGAAACCTGTGATCCAAAAAGTTTGTACAATTTGAAACGAGGAAGAGGTTGGTCAGGCTAGTGATATAAAAGTAAGTGGAAATTTGAACACTTGTATCCGTCAACTTCCGCACCTAGAAATTTTCCAAGAAACGAGTAATACATACTAAATATGTACTTTATAAAGTATGGACATGAGATTTTATAGAGCATGTACGGATCCCTCATTCCATACTTAGCCACTTTTTGGATCGCGAGTTCTCAGGCTGGCAAGCTCAAAATTGGGCCTCTATTGTTTTGTGTCCTACAAATAGAACCTAGAGTTCTGCGATATACAAATTGACAGGCGGATTTGTGGGCTAGTTGGCTCAACATTGCACTTCTATTGTCCTGTGTCCTCCAAACAACACTCGGAGTATCGAGATATACAAATTGATAAACGGACTCCAGGACTGGCAGGCTCAAGATTGTGATTGTTTATAGATGGTCATCCCATTTAACATTATCTAAAAACATTATTTTCAAATACTAAGTTATTAACATTAAATATTGATATTGTACAATTTAATTACACAAAATTATCAAAGGATGTTAAATTACTTATTTTAAAAAAAAATGAAGGAAACAAAACAAAGTTTTTTTAAATTATATCACTGCAAGCATAACAATGACCAATTTGAATTTTAATGGCCTCTTGTTGATATGATAGCACAATTGGACTTCGCACAGTATATATTCGTTGATTTCAAATTATTCCAGGAGATTAATTTTACCATGTTCATCGATCAAGGAAAAATGCTAAAACAAGCCACATAATACATTTGTGTCACAACGCCATACAAATTGATAGGCAGATTTGTGGGCTAGCTGGCAAAAAAATTGCAATTCTATTGTTCTGTGTCCTCTAAACAACACTCAGAGTTTCGTGATATACAAATTGATAGACGAAGCATACACCCAAGAACCAACTAAACTCCAAACAGGCCTCAAGCAAGTTCCCACAAGGTTCCATAGAGTAGCACACATCGACCTTTGCATCAAACAACTTGATATACAAAGCAAAGACACTGCAATATCCGTTTTCTCTTACATCTAGTATATGTTCCCAGGATAAAATAACTGAGGCCATGGGATATATGGGGTTTTCTTCCATGCTTCCCATTTTTGGACCGAACAATCGTATGTGCATGCAATCTCAAGTACTCGAGTCCGACGAACATTAATCTGGGTGTTGAAGAAATATTATAGAGACACATTTAGGAAATTTACAATGCATAGTACAATTGTACAATGCACAGTTGTGTTGCCCATAGTTCAGATGGAAACATTGAGGAAATTTAGATATATATATATGGACATGTTTCACCCCATCACAAACAATCAATCGTATCATCACTTATCAAAGAGGAATCATAAGCAGAAGAGTTGCATTTCTCACATACAAGCTCAAATGGGGTCAAGTACGCATTCACTGCAACCAAAACACATAAAAAGTATTTCATCCTAATCTCTAATTGTAAAAGTATAGGGGCGTGATCTGAAATATAGGGGTATTCCACCCAAGAGCAATGTATACCTACATCTAAGAGTAGCTCTTCCGAAACATGGAACCTATCCAAATGTTTTTCAATAGAGCTAGTCCCTTGGCGACCATTCCTCCATGTACGGACGATAATTTCCGGTTGTACATCAACTAAATGGTTGTTTTGGAAGATTTCTTTGAAAAAATCAGATAGTGGCCCCGCCTATGCCGACCCACCTAAAATTTCACTAGGTGAAACAATGAAATTCATGTCTCCGGCTATGATAAGATTTTTATGTAATAAAATGTCATTGTCCTCAACCGTGTTCCATAATTTATTTCTCTCCATTCACGGGCCATAAGTATTTAATATTATAACCTTTCTCTTGCTAGAAATGCAATAACCTGTCAATAAAATGCCACCAACAAATAGGTTAGGTACTAGATCAAATTTATTTGGGTCCCATGCTACCAAGAGACGTCCCGACATCCCCACAGAGTTAACAGAAAAAATAACCTAGGAGGGCCAAAGGCCACTCATGTAAGTTCTCGCTTTCAGTTTGGGGACCAAAGTTTCCTGTAATAAAATGATATCCGAAGGATTTTTATCCAATAGACGTCTCACATAGGTCGTTTTTAGGGAGCCTCCCACCCCTCGAAGATTGAGGGATAGAAAAATCATTATTTGGTCCTTGCAAGGGCCTTCATTGCTCTAAGTACCCCACAATCTGTGGAAGGAGAAGCAGGATCTGGTAGTTGGGAAGAGGAGGAATTGTCCTTCTTCCTGGCGCTACGGGATTTTATAGGCGATTAGTCTATCCCCAAGCCACATGACCAAGCATATTATTTTCTTGTGCCCGAAACAATAGGTCGAGAGGTGCTCGCTACACCATCGTGTGGCAATTTTTTATACACAGACTTCACGCTCAACCAAAAATCAATCATCTCATTTACCAATATTAGTATAAAAATTTCCAAACATGTTTTCCATTTATAGTATTGATATGGGATGGTAATCTAAATATACTCAACAACCCCCTTTTTTTTCACAACATTATTGTTTAATTTTTTTTTCCCAAAATGGGGAGCTTAACAAACCCTCCCTTACTAAGTTACACTATTATCAAGTGATTCTTGATATTAATGCCAACCTTAAAGAGTTTGGGGGTATGTTGCACTATATCAAGCTACCCTTAATCTTCATGCTAACCTTAAAGAGTTTGGATATTTTCCAACTAAAATGGAAATTCTTCATACAAGGTAGTTGAACTGTTAGTAGGTTCATACTTCACTCATTTATTGGAATTTTTATTTATTTATTTTTAAATTATATTTCTTTTTATTATTATTGAAATTAAAATAGTTTCGTGTTGTATTCAATCATAAAGTTACCAAGAACCATCAAAATCATCAATATTGCATTAAAACTAAACTATCACTATTCATTTAGTAGAAGAAAACTAAACAAACAACCTCAAAACTATAGAAAACAATCTTTAAATAAGGATTACATCACATTCACTCCTAGGGAGAATGTGCTTAATCTCATACCGATAAAAATTCGTTAAGAGTGAACCTAGTAATGTATAATAAGTTTTTTTGGAGAGTCTATCAACATCTTGATTATGTTCTCTGTAAACATGGTTGGATTAAATATACCAGATCTATTCTTTAAATCTATTGAATGTTATGGGTTTATAGGAAGACCAATGATTCTTTTCTCCATAGGTCCCATCAATCACAAGGAAGACCAATGCTTCTTTTCTCCATAGGTCCCATCAACCACCACTCTATATCCAATTTTCAGTCCTCGTGTATTTTAATATCTTTCGTCCATTTATCCAAAGGTATGGTCATTAAAATACAAGTCACCTCCACTTATGGTCATTAAAATACAATTCACCTCTACTTTTGATGAGTTATTAGTGCCTAATCCCATCATACATTCAAATGAAAATCTAAGTGAATCTGAGATGTGTAGTTGTAATAACCTGGTTTTGACCCTTGGATTGTAATACATTAAATTGTGAATTATTTGGATGATGAGACCATGTGATGAGAGTCTAGTCATGTGGGTTGAATTATAATGATCCATGTGTCAATAACATAAATGTGTCATAAATATTCTTAGTGCAGAGCTCAAGGCCAAGGCTCGACTAGCAAATGCGTATGAGTCCTCATGGTGGTTTAAGATTACAATGTGATTTTTGTGTTTTTCGTGGTGTGCTTATGTTATGAAAATGCATTAATAAAAATAAGTCCATAATAATGTGATGTCCACCAAAATATTTTCTTGAGAAACAACAAGTACGAGCCTTAAAAATCTAAAGAGAAACATTGTCGAATCGAGAGTGATAACTAAAACCATGCTCTTTCTAAATCTCTCTAATTTGGAGAGGTTCAATCAATAACATTTCCCTGTAAATGGTAAGAAAATATTTTGTTTGCATTGAATCATCAGTAGAAACATTCCCATAGAATGTTTTTAGTATTTTCCACTCATGTACATCTACAAATCCTATATGAGTTGTAGATATATAAGGCATTCCAATTTTTTTAGTCAAATACATCACTATCATTAAACCCATTTCACGATAAGGAATTAAATTAAACCAAACTTTTGGTAATTTTTTTTGGATCCTAAGTTAGTGATAAAAACATGCACACAAATCAATGCTAAACACTATTCAACCCTTAAACATTTATCTGTATCCTAAGTTAGTGTTAAAAACATGCACACAAAAATCAATGTTGAACACTATTCAACCCTTAAACATTTATCTTTCCTTAAATCTCACCTCAACTCTATTATGTCCTTACAAAGCGTTGGGAAGAGTTGAATAGAGAAAAGGATAAAGTTATTAGAAGACAAGATGACTGTGATAAAATATTTTTATATACTAAGTAACCATTAGTTTTTAAGAACAAACCCTACCATAACAATATTCTTCCACAACAAAAGTTACAAGTATTAATGATGTTTTTCTTCATGCACACAAATCCCCCATCCATACTATATAAAAGACATGAAATTATGTTATATACTCGATATTGAATTAGGGGTTTATTGGAGCAATTAAAACCCTAAAACAATTGATAACAACCCTCAAACAATTGATGTTTATAATAAAAAGGTTGTGTGGCAATGTAGTCCCTATCGGGTTGAATTGTATAGGGAAAAGTAAGAGAGTGGCAAGCAGCATGAAGCACAGGTGGTATCCATGCAGTAAATGACACGTGGCTTGTAGAGCCCCATTTATTTTTTGAAAGTATATAACAAAATAAATTTGTGCATAGTGGAAGAAAAAAACAGTTTAGTTTGAATTATATTAAATAAGTTACAAGTTCCTGGAAATTTAAATGTATTTGTCATATAGAATGCTGAAAGATAAAAATGTATGAGGACATAAATTTAAAAGGAATTTAAATGCATTTGTCATATAGAGTGGTGAAACATAAAAATTTATGACATAAATTTAAAAGGAGATAAAAAACTGTTTTATTTGAAATATATCAAAAAATAAAAGTCTGTTACATATTACTTTAGTTTGAAATATATTAAATAAGTTACAAGTTCCTGGAAATTTAAATGCATTTGTCATATAGACTAGTGAAAGATAAAAATGTATGAGGAAATAAATTTAAAAGTTATTTAAATTTCCATGCAGTAAATGACACGTGGCCTGTAGAGCCCCATTTATTTTTTGAAAGTATATAACAAAATACAATTTGTGCATAGTGGAAGAAAACAACAGTTTAGTTTGAAATATATTAAATAAGTTACAAGTTCCTGGAAATTTAAATGCATTTGTCATATAGACTGATGAAAGATAAAAATGTACGAGGACATAAATTTAAAAGGAATTTAAATGCATTTGTCATATAGACTGATGAAAGATAAAAATGTATGATGACATAAATTTAAAAGGAATTTAAATGCATTTGTCATATAGAGTGGTGAAAGATAAAAATGTATGAGGACATAAATTTAAAAGAAGATAAAAAAAAACAATTTTATTTGAAATATATCAAAAAATAAAAGTCTATTACATATTACTTTAGTTTGGAATATATTAAATAAGTTACAAGTTTTTGGAAATTTAAATGCATTTGTCATATAGACTGGTGAAAGATAAAAATGTATGAGGACATAAATTTAAAAGGAATTTAAATGCATTTGTGATATAGACCGGTGAAAGATAAAAAAATGTATGAGGACATAAATTTAAAAGGAGATAAAAAAACAGTTTTATTTGAAATTTATAAAAAAAATAAAAGTCTGTTACATATTACTGGAAATTTCAATGTGTTTGTCATATAGACTAAGATTGGGGCTCCCGTGGACCATAAGAGAAATATGTACAATAAATAGGACGGTAGAAAGAAGAAGTGGGGGACGGTAGAGTGCAACACCTGCAAAACATTTAATTTAAAGGTATCAGTGTTTGGCTAGACATTTCTATTTAAAAAAGTGGAATAATTGGGTTGATAAACAAAGCAAGATGTGATCACTAGACTTACAGTGATGGTACATATGAGCCCTTTTTCTATTTGCTTGTGGCTTTCATTTCATTGATGTCATTAACAACTCCTGGAATCATGGAAACTGCATGTTTCCTGTCCTTTGCGGCCTGCTTCAATTCCATTTTAAGCCATTCTTCAATGTAGCTTCTCATTCGGGCAACGTTGAGCTCATTCTGGATTGTTATGTTGAAAATTTCATTTTCTAATTCCCAGAAGTCGATAGATAGATTACGCAAAGCCTGATGAATTTCCTCATTTTGTATTGAATAGTGTACTAGCCAGTGGTCGATGTGATCTTGATCATATTCAAGGATGTTGTAAAACTTTTCCAAAGACAACGCTTTAAACATATCAACCTATTTATCGAAGTCTTTCCTAGTTATAGGCAAGGAGTTGACGATTAAGTTGGGGTCTTGGAAGTTTATTCTTGACATCTTTGTGAATAATTTTTTTTTCTTTGATATGGATTGTTCACATGACTGAACAATGAGATGCAGGCTCTTCACTTTTTCTTTCTAGCGTGCATTTAATTGACCGATCCAGTTTTTGGATGGAAGATCTTGTTGTCTTTTTTTTTTTTGTCATGTTGTTGACAATGGTGCCAAAAGGAAGGACCATGTTTAAATACAAATTTTCTTCATCTTTTAACTCTTCCTGCAAATGTTCAAGAAAACTATGTGCCCTGGTTCCAAGGGAAGTGACGGTTTATGATGTTTCCCATGCCTCAGTAACTAGTTCCATTCATTTCTTGATATTATTCTCCACATATCCTCTACAGGATGTTAGGAGATTGGAGGATGCTTTTAAGTTGGTTGCAGGGGTGCCAGGAATGGCTATTGCAAAGGATTGGAAAGAAATGGCATAGGAATCAAAGCCTCTTCCAATTCCTTGACCTGATCCTTCATTCTGGCATTCTCGGCCTCGATGCCTCTAATGGAATCATGAAGTGCATCTCTGCTCGCTATGTGAATTTGACAAATTTGGGACGACCGCATGTTAGCAAGATCAACCTCTGAACAAGATTTTCCTTTCTTATTTTTTACATCTTTTTTTTCAATGATCAATTTTTTGGACTGGCTGTCAAAAACAATGCTCTGGAACACAAAGGATTCATCTTCGTCAATTTTTTCAGTATCGGATATGTCCATTGGATGACTATCTTGGATGTCGTCTTTGGGATGATCAAGGTAGCAGGGCATGCTATCCAAATCAGGCTCAAGTTCCATGTTCTCAATTAGAATTTTGGGCTCTTCTGCCTGTCCCACACTTTTTTTTCTCTTCTTGTCTACTGGAAGCTTGTGAGAACTATCAATTTTAGAGTGAGTAGGGTCATTATATCCTCCTCCCTTTGAATAAATATGAGTTTCTTTGTTGTTGTGGTGGGGCATTGGAGCAATGCTCTAGGATTTCATACTTTTTGGAGTGTTATTCGTTGATTGAACACTCTTGACATTGGGGCCCTTCACCTGTACAATTCAGTGTTTCTTTGCAGTGTGTCTAGGTCGTCGACATCAGAAGCAGGAGCATTGTCGCCAGTGTCTCTGTTTTCAAACAGGTGTTTTTTGAGAAAACAATCGTTGAGGAAAAGTGTTTGTAAATTTTGTCGAAAAATATTATCAGAGTCAAACCCTCTTAGGCTTTCAGCATATCTCAGGTTGAAGTTGCTAGAAAGCACTGCGAATTCGTCAATTTTTTTGACGTTTTTCAACACGAAGTCCCCGACTTTTCAAGGCAGAGGAATGCATTGTTTCTTTCTCTTCTTTTGCAATAGATGCAACCAGTGGTTGTATTTTCATGCTACTTCTGCAACAAACATTATGTCCGTAATGTGACATGGAAGGAGAGAAGGTTTTTCCATGGAGAAAAAAATTCTTATCACAGTGTAATTATCCAAATGTTCAAGTGTCCCCTTCTTGTCCAAAAAATGGGTTGTCTATTCAGATATGCGAGGAGAATATTCTCCTAACAACAAAACTTTGAAAATGGACACAAAGCCATTAAAAAACTCATAAAAACAGTGGGAAGCCTTGTGCTTCCGCAAGGCCTGGTACTAGAACGTTACTGGGTCGAATTCCTAGTTGAAATTCTTGGACAGAGACAATTCTGGAAACTGGCAGCAATGTGCTATCACAAAAACTAAGTAGGACGACATATAAAATTTATTTTCCCTTTTGAATCTTGACAATTGGGAACATATTTCATGGGAAATTAACTTGCCCCAATAAAAAATGGCTTATTCCTTGACTGTGAAATACAAAATATAAAGAGCCATCCGGGAAACAGTTGTTGTGGACTCCTATCCCATTATTCTTGTAAATAACCAGGCAATTTCGTGGAATGGATTTCTAAATGAACTAACCTGGAATATTGTGATATCTTCAGGAACTACAATTGGGTCTTCCAATAAATGGGGAAAGAGGTCCAACCCGTTATTATGCTTTGCTAGGATTTTTTTTTCAATCTTCTCCTCTGAATGCTAATGTTGGCTCCGACAATCTTAACATCTAGCGGAAGACCTGAGGTGACAAAGAAACAAAAGAGTGGTCCCTTAGTGGAATAATTCTTTTGTCTCAAATAAATTTATCGGTGCACCAAGATACGAGGTCCTTACAGTAAAAAACTTTAGGGACATAGCCTGCATGAGCAATCCCAAAGGTCCAAATTACTTGGTTTTGGGCGGTAGGGGTTGAGTAATAAGAATATTCCTTGGACCACTAGAAGTTCTGGTCCTCACGCCTGAAGATGTTCACTGTATCTCCACAAAACTGTTGTCAAGTTGATGCCATAGGTTTATGAGAATGTTGGTTTTCTCCAGACAATGGTTGAAATGAACTGTTTGATCCGATAATGTAACTCTCCGCAAAATATTGGTTAAATTCTTATGAATGTGAAAGATCCTCGAGCCTTTCGTTGATTAATGATAATTTCTATGGGTGGTGCATGATGAAATTTTAGCAATAAACCTTAATTATTGCATATTTAGAAATGCGAAGGTGGCAGGTGTGGCGAAGAGCAATTAAGGATTGGAGGTTTCGTGAATGTGCCAAGTCGACGATGTGTGAACGACATTTCATGATTTTGAAATCAACACTCAGAAGGGATAATATAACCCCGCGCAAATCTTGGTTTAATGTGTATTAATAAGAGATCTCCTCGAGCCTTTCGCCCATCAATGAAATTCTATACGGTTCCTACACTATGAGTTGTTAGAATTAAATGTCAGTAATTGCATATTTAGAAACAATATATGTGTGTGTGTGTGTGTATATATATATATATATATATTTATTTATTTATTGATTTATTTAAAAACTTTTTGTTTATTTATTATAGACAAGTGCGAATGTCAGAGAGATAGGAGAGAGCAAGGAACGAATGGCAAGGTCTGAAAAGTGGTCGGATGGGATTCAAAATAGGGTTACGGGGGATACTCAGGAGAGGCAAGTGTTCCACGGTCAAATTTTATGTATTGGAATTTTTTACTACAAAACGTGTAAAATGAAAGAGAGCATGATGGGGCAATTCAGTGGTCAGTTTGCATACTTGTGGAATTCTGGGAAAGTGGCTAAGTATGATGATGGGAAATGGTCGTTCAGACTCATTTTCCAAATCTAAGATTGAAGATATCGTGAACGGACCAACCCGATGACACGCAACTGACATTCCATGATGTTTGAAATTAACACTCAGAAGGGATAACATAACCATCCATAAATTTTTGTTTTATGCGTATTAATGGGAGATTTCCTCAAATAATGGTGTAGCATTAACGTTTACTAATTTCATACCTAGAAATAAGATATTATATATAAATGGTAATTGCTAATTTCAAAAGGGCATGGTCACAGGAAACAACGATTAAGAATTGGGTATTTATTGAACCCGCCAACCCGACGATCCGCGGAATAAATTTGAAGAAATGGTGAAGTATGGAAAGCTGATGGGTGCACTTCAAAATGGGGTGACAATAGTTCCATAGGAGACATGAGGACCCAATGGTCAAATTGTATGTCTCGAAAGTTTTCAATGCAAAATGTATTTTATATATATATATATATATATATATATATATATATTCCTTTATTATAGAACAAGTGCGAAGGTCAGGGAGACGAGGGAGAGCAAGGAACGAATGGCAAGGTCCCATGGTCCCATGGTCAAAATAGGGTTATGGGGGATACTTAGTAGAGGTCAGTGTCCCATGGTCAAATTTTATGTATTGGAATTTTTTACTGCAAAACGTGTAAGACGAAAGAGAGCATGATGGGGCAGTTCAGTGGTCGATTTGTATATTTACGTAATTTCGGGAAAGTGGCCAAGTATGGGATACAAACACTATCAGCTTCAGATGGAAAAGAAGGGCCAATATATTAACATCTGTAACAGATATCCCATTTCCTGCCAAGATATATACTTGGAAAGAAGTGCGAAGGTGGTGGGCACAGAAAACAACGACTAGGAATATGATCCGCGAGTTTACTTGATTCTTGGTTGTATGCTTCATCCTTCAATTTGTATATCACGGAATTTCGACTCATTGTTTTAGCCATCTAGCCCACAAGTCTGGTTGTCAATTTGTATTGTGCGCAACTCTGGGTGTTTTTTGTAGGACAAAGAACTATAGAGGACATGCTTTTCCCTTTAATATAACCTCTGTGACGCAAATGTAGTATGTGTCTCATTTTAGCACTTTTCCATCCATTAACAATGGCAATTTTGAGCCCACCAGCCCTGGAGCCAGTGTGTCAATTTGTATATAGTGGAACTCTTAATGTTGTTTCGAGGTCACGAAAAAATAGAAGTGCAATGTTGAGCTAGCCAACGGGCAAGTCCGCCTGTCAATTTGTATATCGTGGAAATCTGGGTGCTACTTGTAGGACACAAGAACAATAGAGGCCAAATTTAGACAAAGGGGAAGTGCTCGATCGAAACGCGTGAATCCGCCAACCCCAAAAAATCTCTCTAAACCCAAACCCCCTAATAAAATGACTATCAGGAAGAATAAAAAAAATATTATTCACTAATAAATATAATGACATATAAAAAAAACCTATAAACTTTGTATTCACAATTAGAATGAGGGTGAAAACCTAGTTTTCCATAAGGGAAGTCAATTAGAATGATGGTGAAACCAAGTAGAGATCAATAAGTTTGACGGTGACATGCACTGAACGATCACTAAACTCATCTCAAATGTGTGTCTATTTAAGGCATTTTCAGAAAAAAAACGATTAAGTAACCAGGAAGAGAAACTACAGGGGATAAAAGAATGGGAAAATAGAAAGGCGGAGGGCAGTTTTCATCAGTGCGAATTAGTTTCAAGCAAGCCCCATTGTTGCAAATACCTCATTTTATACTAATTGTCACCAAATGCTTTGTTGAAGATTAGATTTTATTGCAACGTGTGGGTGTAAGTGTGTTGTTGATACATTCTTCCATGACTATAACATATTAACTTAAGTATTAAACTTCTTGCATTATGGGGTGTTAGCATTAAAGACTAATAATTGCATGTCTAGAAACAAGAATGACGATTTTTCTACAACATTGTAATTTGTTATTGCTATGTTCTATCTGCATTGAGAATAGAATTGAACGTTGGTTTGAAAATGTGTGTAATCCATTTTTTGTTTGCATAAAATCCTGGTGGATCGACACAGTACATTGTCATATAATTGTTAGACGTTCCATGTTAGAAAAAAATCACTTAAGTAAATACAATATAGAAGAACTACGAGACCACCAAACCATGCCAATGAGAAGAGGCGTTAAATCTAGAAAAAAAGCAGCAACGAAGACTCCAAGGCAAATGTTTTTAATAGAAAATCCATTTAAAAAAAAATAAAACTCTGAATATTGTACATCTATCCTTAGAAATTGGACCCACTTCTTTGGGCCAAAACATTGAACGTATCTACCACAAACACAGGCACAAGATCCGTAGTATGCAGGATCCTTGTAGTTTTCTCCTCAATGGATCATCCTATGGTAAAATTGATAGTTCTCATAAGCTTCTCGTGAGGAAGAAGACGAAAAACTTTGCGGGAAAATGGAATATCCCTTAACTGAAAGTTAGGAAACACCTAGAAACCACCTCTTCACGGTCAAAAAAACTTCAAGGACACAGGTTGCATGTGCAATTTCAGAAGCCCAAATTAATCCATTCTGGGTGGAAGGAGATGACTAGTAGAAATATGCCTTGCACCAGTGGAGAACGAGACAATAGTCCCACAATTGAATATTTTTTTGTCTTGAAATATGTCTCTATGAGAATCAACATATAATTTCCTTACAGTGAAAGTCTTTCGCCCAGAACAGACTAATTTAGACCTCTAGAATTCCTACTTTCGAGTTGCAAAGTGGCTATTGTGTTCAACTTCAGTTTCTTTTTTGAAAATCCTTCTTTTGGTGTTGTCAGGACCTCCATCACTAATCCAGGAAGTTTCGCTTGTTATGGTTGATTTCAATTTGGGCGCAGGAGTGGGAACAATCTCTGCATTTCCATCATCCATTATTGTATCATCACCCATCATATCATCTTCTTCCGGCTTGGAATACATGAAATAAACCTCTATGACAACTATCAATGCCACTGGGTAGGTTCTCTGACCAGGTAGGGTTGCCTTGGAATTATTTGGCTTGAAATATATCTCTCGGTATACCATGGGACCATATCCTTTTTTTCTCTTGGGTGGAGGGAGATGAGTAGTAAGAATATGAACTGGAATAGTGAAACCTCTGGCCATCATGCCCAAATGTGTTTAATGTATATGGACAGAACTACTGCCACAAGTTAATGAGAATTTTCGTTTGCTCCATATGATGTTTGAAATGAAAATTGGGGCAGGATAATATAACCCTTCACAAATTATGGTTTAATGTGTCTCAATGGAATATCTCCTCGATCCTTTCGTTGATCAATGACAATCTCCAAGGTTCGTTGGTAATGAGATGTTACCATTAAAGCTCACTAATTGAATATTTAGAAAAATGTGCAAAGGTGGCGATGACGACGAAGAGCGATTAAGAATTAGAGATTTCTTAAAGGCGCCAACCGACCGACGCACGAAAGAGAATGCATCATGTTTGAAATGAATACTTGGAAATGATAACTCTCTTCTCCAAAAATCTTGGTTTAATTCATAGTAATGAAAAATCTTCTCCGGCCTTTCGGACATTAATGAAAATCTTAACAGTTCCTACAGGATGAACTACTAGCATTAAAGATTAATAATTTCATATCTAGAAATAAGTACGAAGGTAGTGGTGATGGCGAAGAGCGACCAAGCATTGTAAATTTCGTCCACCCGCCAACCCGTGAAACAGATTCCAAGAAACACCCAAGTATGGAAAGTGGTCGGGCATGTTACAAAAAAAGGGGCTGATGGTCATATTGCATCTTAGTGATAGATATCATCCGTCAATTTGTATATCGCGGAATTTTCGGTGTTGTTTTTGCATAGGGGAAAAATAGAAGCACAATGTCGAGAGGGAAATTTGTATATTGCTGAACTTCAGGTGATATATATAAAAGCACGAGACAATTGGAAAAAGGAACAAGTAAATAGAAAGAGAAATCATACGAGATGATGGGGAATTTGTTTTCTAATTTGTAAATTGCGAAAGTCCGGGTGCTATTTGTAGGCGACAGAACAATGGAAACATAATGTTGAACCCGCCTATGTGAGAACCTGCGATTCAAAAGGTTTGTTCAATATGAAACGGGGAAGTGGTCATTCGGGCTGGTGATATAAAAGTAACAATGGAAATCTGAAGACATGAATTTGCCAAATCCTGCACCTAGACATTTTTCGAAAAATGATTTAGTAAAGAAAGGGAAAGAAGAGGACAAAAAAGAAAGCGGATGGCAATTTTCGGTAGCGGGAATTGTTGTAAGAAAGCACCATTGATGGTATTAATAGTAACTATGGGGTGAATTAAACATGTTAAAAGGTTATTCAATCAAGGAATAGATATAGCGAGCGATGTTTATAGTTTCCAGGATCTGTTTGTATAAGAGAAGCGTCGAAAAGTTACAAGAAAATCATTTTTTAGATGTTTTAAGTAAATTTTTTGTATTGTTAGCTTCACCGCAAGTATAAAAATGATGAATTTGAATTTTAATGTCCTCTTGTTCATATGATCGTTCCATTAGACTTCGAATAATATATATTCTTTTATTTCAATTTGTTTGCTAATTTGTAGATCGTGGAAGTCAGGGTGTTGTTTGTAGGCAACAGAACAATGGAAACACAAAATTGAACCCGCCTATCCGGTAACTCACCTATTCGAAAAATCGTGAGCCAAAATTTTTGTACAATACGAAATGGGGAAGCGTTTGGTCAATATGGTGATATAAAAGTAAGTGAAATCTGAAGACTTGAATTTGCCAACTACCGCACTTAGAAATTTTCCAAAAAACAAGTAATACATAGTAAGTATGTACTTCTATAAAGTATGGACATGAGATTTTATGGAGCATGTACGGATCCTACATTCCATACTTAGCCACTTTTTGGATCATAGGTTCTCGGGCTGGCGGGCTCAAAATTGAGCCTCTATTGTTTTGTTCCCTACAAATAGCACCCATAATTCCGCGATATACAAATTGACAAGCTGACCTGCAGGTTGGTTGGCTCAACATTGCACTTCTATTGTTCTGTGTCCTCCAAACAACAGTCATAGTTCCAAGATATACAAATTGATAGACGAACTCTAGGGCTGGCAGGCTCAAGATTGTGATTGTTTATGGATGGTAATCCCTATCAACTATCTAACATTATCTAAAAACATTATTTTCAATACTAAATTATTAATATTAAATATTAATATTGTACAATTTAATTAGGCAAAAAAGTTTGTACAATATAAAACAGAGAATCGGTCGGTCAGGCTGATGATATAAAAGTAACTGAAATATGAAGACATGAATCCGCCAACTTCCACACTAAGAAATTTAGCAAAAAACGAGTAATACATACTAAATATGTATTGTTATAAAGTATGGACATGAGATTTTATAGAGCATAAACGAATCCTGCATTCCATACTTAGCCACTTTTTGGATCACGGATTCTCGGGCTGGCAGGTTCAAAATTGGGCCTCTATTGTTTTGTGTCCTACAAATAGCACCCAATATTTCCTTGATATAAAAATTTACAGGTGGACTTGTAGGCTGGCTGGCTGAACATTGTACTTCTATTGTTCTATGTCCTCCAAACAACACTAGGAGTTCCACGATACACAAATTGACAGATAGACTCCAGGGTTGGCGGGCTCAAGATTGCGATTGTTTATGTATGGTGATCCCTATCAACTATCTAACACTATCTAAAAACATTATTTTCAATACTAAAGTATTAATATTAAATATTGATATTGTACAATTTAATTACTTGAATTTTAATTTTAATTTCCTCTCGTTCATACGATTGTTCCATTAGACTTCGCATAGTATATATTCTTTTATTTCAATTTATTTTCTAATTTGTAGATCGTGGAATTCAGGGTGATGTTTGTAGGTGGCAGAACAATGGAAACACAATATTGAACCCACCTATCTGGTAACTCACCTATTCGGAAAACTGCGATCCAAAAAGTCTGTACAATATGAAACGAGGAAGTGGTCGGTCGGGCTGGGGATATAAAGTAAGTAAAATATGAAGACGTGAATCCATCAACTTCTGCACCTAGAAATTTTTCGAAAAATGAGTAATACATACTAAATATGTACTTCTATGAAGTATGGACATGAGATTTTATAGAGCATGTACGGACCCCGAATTCCATACTTAGCCACTTTTTGGATCGCGGGTTCTCGGGTTGGCAGACTCAAAATTGGGCCTCTATTGTTTCGTGCCCTACAAATAACACCTAGAATGATGTGATATACAAATTAACAAGCGGACCTGTAGGTTGGCTGGCTCAACATTGCACTTCTATTGTTTTGTGTCCTCCAAACAACACTCAGATTTTCGAGATATACAAATTGACAGACAGACTCGAAGATTGGCGGGCTCAATATTGCGATTGTTTACGGATGGTAATCCCTATCAACTATCTAAAATTATATAAAAACATTATTTTCAATACTAAATTATTAATATTAAATATTGATATTATGCAATTTAATTAGACAAAAAAGTTTTTTCAATATGAAATGGAGAAGCGATCGGTCAAGATGGTGATATAAAAGTAAATGAAATATGAAGAAGTGAATTTGCCAACTTCTGCACCAAGAAATTTTTCGAAAAATGAGTAATACATACTAAATATGTACTTTTATAAAGTATGGACATGATATTTTATAGAGCATATACAGATCGTGCATTCCATACTTAGCCACTTTTTGGATCATGGGTTCTTGGGCTAGAGGGCTTAAAATTGGGCCTCTATTGTTTTGTGTCCTACAAATAGCACCAAACAGTTCCGCGATATACAAATTGACAGGTGGACTTGGAGGTTGGCTGGCTGAACATTGCACTTCTATTGTTCTATGTCCTCCAAACAACACTCAGAGTTCCGCGATATACAAATTGACAGATAGAATCCAGGGCTGGCGGGCTCAAGATTGCGATTATTTATGGATGGTGATCCCTATCAACTATCTAACACTATCTAGAAACATTATTTTCAATACTAAAGTATTAATATTAAATATTGAAATTGTATTCAGAAACTCAAGTTCCAAAAATTTTGTACAAAATGAAACGGGGAAGCGATCGGTCGGGCTAGTGATATAAAAGTAAGTGGAAATATGAACATGGGTATTTGCCAACTTTTGCACCTAGAAATTTTCTGAGAAACGAGTAATATATACTAAATATGTACTTGTATAAATAATGGACATACGATTTTATAGAGCATGTACAGATCTCTCATTCCATAATTAGCCACTTTTTGGATCGCGGATTATCGGGCTGGAGGGCTTAAAATTGGGCCTCTATTGTTCTGTTCCCTACAAATAGCACCCAGAGTTCCATAATATACAAATTGACAAGAGGACCTGTGGGTTGGCTGGCTCAACATTGCACTTCTATTGTTCTGTGTCCTCCAAACAACAGTCGAAGTTCCGCGATATACAAATTGACAGACGGACTCCAGGACTGGCGGGCTCAAGATTGTGATTGTTTACGAATGGTCATCTCTATCAACTATCTAACATTATCTAAAAACATTATTTTCAAATACTAAATTATTAATATCAAATATTGATATTGTACAATTTAATTACGTAAAATTATTAAAAGATGTTAAATCTCTTATTTAAAAAAATGATATTAATTCTATCACCGCAAGCATAACAAATACTTATTTGAATATTAAGGGCCTCGTGTTGATATGATAGCACAATTGGGCTTTGCAGAGTTTATATTCATTTATTACAATATGAAATGGGGAAGAGGTCAGTTGGGCTAGTGATATAAAAGTAAGTGAAATCTAAAGATGTGAATCCGCCAACTTCTGTATCTACAAATTTCCCTAAAAACAAGTAATACATACTAAATATGTACACCTATAAAATATGAACATGTGATTTTATAGAGCATGTACGGATCCCACATTCCATAATTAACCACTTTTTGGATCGTGGGTTCTCAGGCTAGCAGGCTCAAAATTGGGCCTCTATTGCTCTATATCCTACAAATAGCATCCAGAGTTCTGTGATATACAAATTGACAAGAGGACTTACGGGTTGGCTCGCTCAACATTGCACTTCTATTTTTCTGTGTCCTCCAAACAACACTTGGAGTTTTGTGATATACAAATTGACAAATAGACTCCAGGGTTAGCGGGCTCAAGATTGTGATTGTGTACGGATGGTGATCCCTATTATTTTCAATACTAAATTATTAATATTGTACAATTTAATTACATAAAATTATTAAAGGATGTTAAATATATTATTTAAAAGAAAATCCTGCGTATTCAAAAACCCGCAATCCAAAAAGTTTGTACAATTTGAAACGGGAAAGCAGTCGGTCGGGCTAGTGATATAAAAGTAAGTGGAAATCTGAACACATGTATCTGCCAACTTCTGCGCCTAGAAATTTTTCGAGAAATGAGTAATACATACTAAATATGTACTTTATAAAGTATGGACAAGAGATTTTATAGAGAATGTATGGATCCCTCATTCCATACTTAGCCACTTTTTGGATCGCGGGTTCTCGAACTAGCGTGCTCAAAATTGGGCCTCTATTGTTTTGTGTCCTACAAATATCACCCAGAGTTTTGTGATATACAAATTGACAAGCGGACTTGCGGGCTAGCTGGCTCAACATTGCACTTTTATTGTCTCGTGTCCTCCAAACAACACACAGAGTTCTTTGATATACAAATTGACAGACGGACTCCAAGACTGGAGGGCTCAAGATTGCAATTGTTTACGGATGGTCATCCCATTTAATATTATCTAAAAACATTATTTTCAAATACTAAATTATTAATATTAAATATTGATATTGTACAATTTAATTACACAAAATTATCAAAGGATGTTAAATCACTTATTTTTAAAAAAATGAAGGAAACAAAACAAAGTTTTTTTAAATTCTATCACCGCAAGCATAACAACGACCAATTTGAATTTTAAGGGCCTCTTGTTGATATGATAGCACAATTGGAATTCTCACAATATATATTCATTGATTTCAAATTATTCCAAGAGATTAATTTTACCAAGTTCATCGATCAAGGAAAAATGCTAAAACAAGCCACATAATACATTTGTGTCACATGGCCATACAAATTGACAGGCGGATTTGCGGGCTAGCTGGCAAAAAAATTACAATTCTATTGTTCTATGTCCTCCCAACAACACTCAGAGTTCCGCAATATACAGATTGATAGATGATGCATACAACCAAGAACCAACTAAACTCCAAACAGGTTGCAAGCAAGTTCCCACAAGGTTCCATAGAGCAGCACACATCGACCTCTGCATCAAACAATTTGATATACAAAGAAAAGATGTTGCGACATTCGTTTTCTCTTACATCTAGTATATGTTCCTAGGAGAAAATAATCTAGGCCATGGGATATATGGGTTTTGCTACCATGCTTCCCATTTTTGGACTGAACAATATTATGCGCATGAAATCTCAAGTACTCGAGTCCGACGAACATTCATCTGGGTGTTGAAGAAATATTACAGAGACACATGAGATATTTTTTTTTCCTTCCAAAGTTTGATATGTTTTTTTTTGTTCCTTCTTCAGTCGAAATGCAAAATTGCATTGTCCTCATTTAAGGTAAATTTGTTGTGTATTTGAAAGTCACGCAGCATGTAGAAATTACCTACCTTTTTCTGTAGATATGTTTCATACGACAATTCTGCCAACCTAGGAAGCACATCTTGTAACAGAGGCTGCCTAATTGTACAATGCACGGTTGTGTTGCCCACAGATCAGATGGAAGCATTGAGGCAATTTCCATATATATATGGAAATTTTCCACCCCATTGCAGACAATCAATCATATCATCACTTATCAAAGCAGAAGAAAAAGAAGGAGAGTTTCATTTCGCACATACAGGCTCAAATGGGGTCGAGTATGCATTCGCTGCAACCAAAACACCTTCAACCTGGAAACACGAGCATAGGAATTAATACATTGAACAATATAATACACAATTGCACCCCCCCCCTTAAGAAAAATAAAATAAAATAAAACAGGCCGCAAAAATTTGGTGAAGGCTATTTTTATAAGAAAAGTGAGGATGATTCTATGGATGTATACACACAACTGTTGTAGAGCTAGCTAGTTTCTTCAGATCCTGTACTATGTCTACTCGCAACTCTGTTACAAACGTTGCTTGGGTTGTGTGAAAGATCATTTCTATAACATCCATTTTCTTTGTTATATTTTTGAAGAGAATAAGTGGGAACTGCCCTTTATGCAATTGTTGTTCCATTGACGAAAACATATTTGAATAGGTATTGAACAATTGCAGCTGCAACATGGACCAGTGCAATATTTGTGTAACTTACCCGAGATACATGCACATGCGAAAGTAAAGGAAAAAACTGGATATGGAAAGCGGTACCATTGTCTTGTCATTGTCCGACTCTCCATCCTTTATATGGAGAATATGTTGTGAGCCAAGTTTTCTCTCCAGTGTGACAGTTGTGCCAATGGTTTTGATTGGGTAAATATCACTGCTCTGTGCCAACTGGTTGATAGTCGTATCTAGGACGAAGCGCTATTCTGAACAAACAACAATAACTTTTTCCACAATACTTGTTTCATTGAGAGAAATAATCCAACCACAATCACCACAGTCATATAATGTTTTGGGAAATATATTAAAATTTCTAATGGATATCCCATTACCCGACAATATATTTTCTGCATGTTTTTGGACAAGTTGTGTAGGAATAGTCAGTGTGACTTTCATCATGCCCTCCTTGTCTGTCATGTCAGCATGCATAATGGATCTAGTTTTGTTTTCCTTGTCCAAGTAGGGCATAATGGATCTAGTTTTGTTCTATAGACGACCATTATGTCCCTGACGTACACTTGTCCAGTTTGGCGGTTTTCCAAGTCCTCTATTGATAGTACTTTGGGTGTTACAACTCTAGACCTCGTGACAATTTTTGAACAGGAAAAATAAAGTGAATGGTAGTGTGCATTTTTTTTTGCATTCTTCTTTCAATGGAATAAATCTATGAGTACATGCATAGCTTCGATGAACTATGGAGCTAGAGTTTTGCAACCACACCTCTTAGTCTACGAAACCTACGCTATATTCGGCGTCTCGCTTGTACTTGTTGATACTTCTTGTGAACTACAAACCATGTCTTGCAAATGACATCAACATATTCACCATGCCATAGATGAATAAACAACCAAGGATGTTTGTTTGGTAAACATACTAGGAGCAGAGTGTATGCATCTTTACCTTTGGCCTTGTCGGTCTACTGATGTCTGGGATGACTGACTGCTAATGGCCATGTCACTAGTCCAACTTTTTATGATGCAAGCATGTGTAGATGAACATCAGAATGAATAAACAAGCATATGCATTGTATAATGTCCATAATAGTTCTTAATGTCACATGCAGGGTGGAAGGAAGTGGAATACAAAATAAGGTGTCAAGGAATATACTCAGGAAACATGAGGAACCGAGCGCAAATTTGTATGCCTCTGATTTTTTGACTGGAAAAATGTGTAACAGTAAACAGGGTGTGAGGGCAGGGCACCACGGACAATCTGTATATCGCAGACCCCCATAATCCAGGGGAGAAATCTTGAACCTGCAATCGACAAAGTGGGTAAGTATGGAATAAGGTAGAAGAGTGACCATACATGTGAAACCGTTAGTCCGCCAACCGATGCACCAAGGCATTTTCTAAAAGACCACTAAGTAGATCAATTAGAAAACAAAAGAGATAATAGAAAATGGAAAAAGTAGAAATAGGGAAGGTAGAAAGGCCCATTGCTTCCAAGTCATCATTTTCTAGTCTAATATTATATGCCCCCACCTGGTTTGTATATTTAATTTACCAGCACAGTTGGTATACCTTTTCAAAGATTGTACCACAGAACCCTCTGTTGTTTCACATAACAATTCATCTTCCTATCCAACCAACATGTTTCTTCCAAGGTAGCAACGTCGAATATGCAATGGACATGAAGGCAAGTTAGTATGAAGACATACATGCAAAATAAAGAGAAACAATTCTATTTATTCCAATGTAACAACAAACAAAATACTATTCACATGAGAATACACAGTAAGATATTATATATGAAGGAAGAACAGAAAAAAAAAAAAAAAAGGTGCAAAGCAGCAGAACAAGCATAACAAATATACAGACAATAAATGAAAACATGAACAAACAATAAATGAAAAAATGAACACTGGAATATGAAATAAGAGTACACGTATCCACCTCTATAATTCCTCATCTACATTCCCGCCAAAGAGTCCATCGTCCTCTCCAGCCATTTTGTTTGTTTAAATGTAGCAATGCAGGAAAAATACAATAGACATGAAGTAGGTTAGTATGCAGGAAGACATGTAATGAAGATAAGTTATTATGTAGGAAGGCACGCAACATCTACATAAAATAAACTAGGTGAACATATATACAAACAATAAATGAAATAAAAAACAACGCAGTATAAAATAACAATACAATTATGTACCTTTCTATCGCCTCTTCAACCGATGCAGTCAAGACTCCATCGTTTTCTCCAGCTATTCTGTTTGTTTGAATGTGGGAATGCACACAATACAATGAACATGAATGGAAGCTTGTATGCACCGAAGAACAAGAAATATGTACATACAGTAATAGAGACTGAACGAATAGTCTAAAAGATAGGCAGAAACATGAACCTTTTCCCTTCTCCATCCATAGTTGTAAATATGTAATTTGTTTTCCTACCCAAAACATATTACAAGGCACAAAATATTACGAAATTGAATGGTCGTAGCTAAACAATTTTTGGTTTTCCGTGGAAAAGTATCCAGATATGATTACAACCATGGAAATACATGTTCTTTATCCTCTACACAAACTGATGTGCCCATGATACAAGATTTTGGTTTTTCGTGGCAAACTACCCAAATATGCTTCCAGACATGGAAATATAATTTTGCAGAATCTTTGTTGTACATATCATATTTCAAGTACAAGACAAATTGTATCATGGGCAGACTAGTCTGTGTAGAGGATAAAGAACATATATTGTCAAATGGGCACATTTCACCATACATGGTTTATAACTGCAGCTTGCATATGTTTTATTTTAACAAAAAAACAACGGATATTGCAATTTCACATGTACTTCTCGAACTATTTTTCATGAAACTATTTTTCTATCATTTCAAAACTAAAGCACCAACAAAATCTCACGGAAGAATAGATATCAAAATCAATAGATAGAGAAAATAACACAGTTGCATGTCCACTCATGGGTGCAGGGGCTAAACACCGTAAAGAACCCAAATAATAATAATAATTAAAAAAAAAACCAGCTCCAACCACTGACGCAGGACCCCAACCCTGCAAAGCCGAATCAAACAGAAGAAAACAACAATCACAAAACCAACGAGAAAGTAAGAACATTCCCAACTACAGCCCTGGGGCACTAAAGCGTAAACTTGAGCCAAACAAACACAACTAGCAACCGACGAACCAACGAACCAAAGAACAAGAAACAACCATCAAACCAACAAACAACATATGTATCTCCAAAGATTACGAAACTACAACCGAAGCACAGAAGGAACTGGAAACATATGACGAGCATGCTAGTAGAAATAATCAAACATTATTACTTGCAAACTGCAAACATTGAACAAGAAAGAAGCAATAGAAAATGAATCTATGGCATGGAAACTTACTCCGAAATGATGAAAGGCAAAAGTTCAGGTCGAATTGTGAACCAAACAACAACAACAAACAACAACCAACGAAACAACGAAGAATAAGCACTCATCGAACTAGTAAATAATGTATGTAGCTTCAACGATGATGAAATTGCATTGCAAGGCTAGAATAAGGATGAAAGATACAATGCCTATTCAACTGGTGGTGGACAACAATATTGTCCAAAATCACTACAACATTGTATGGAAAATTTCGAGGAAAAATGTACTCTGAGAATCGTATTTAGATAAACATTTAAGGCTGTTAGGTTGTCTAAGTACTTCATGGTATGCAAGCATTTAAGCTTTCAGGCCTATTAGAGGACCTCACGACATGTAAACATTTATGCTATCAGGCCTATTCAAGCACCTCAAAAAAAGTGTCAATACATTTCAATACAAATACATGCGGCATGCACGTTATAAACTTTGGAACTATCGATCACTATAAAGCTTGGATATCTAAACATCTCTATATGATTAGTACAAATACAAAAAGCATTGTATATGATCTAAGACAATGCTAGGATAAAATGCATAGACAACCATTCGAACTAATGCTAGCATTAATCCACCTTCAAGCAATGCATAAGAAAAATATATGATTTAAAAAGAGTGTACACAAGCAAAAAGTTTGGATATGCTAACATATAAAACATTGGGAATAGCGAAGATGGCAATAAGACCTCCAATCTGTTATCCAATCAGATCATTACATATATGGTACTTTTTATTATATAAAATTCAACGTTTTTAGTTCCCTAGCTCCAACAATAGATATTATTCAAATATTTGTGGTCAAAGGACAAACTAATATGAGGTCAACGAATTATCGATTGCTATAGTCCCTCTATACCTACGGCGGGGACTAATAACCATGTAGAACAAGAGAATTTAAATAAAGGAGTTGATTGCTAATGTTATGAAAATATAAAAATCAAAATTCATAGTAGTTGTAATGTTTATGATTTGGTAATTTCAAAAGTATTATGAGATCAAAATGTAAGGAAAACTTGTATATCTGACGAGTACCAATAATTTAAGATAATCCTTTACAGTTCAAGGCTAAATGAGATGAGTTGAAGGTTTATGATCCCCACTTTATTGAGCTTCCTTTGTTGTAGAAATTTGACAAGGTCCCTTAATATATTTTGTGGTGTTGAGAAATTAAAAATAATTAATTTAAATTTAATAAATATTGGATTTAATAAATATACTATGAATGAAAATGAGTTTTCATTTTATTGTCCTTTTTTTTTAATTAAGTGATAAATAATTTAAAATTTATATAATTTTTACAATCATGATTATTGTTATTGCTATTTTTTATTTTTTAAATTGAACAGATCATTTTCCTATTTTTGCATTAAGAATAGTAAGGTGTTCTACAGTCCAGTATGGGGGAGATGTTGAGGCGTTAGTGTGATGAGGTGTTATTTGATCCACTTAATTAATAAAAAAATAAAGCATGTTTAATTAATAATAATAAAGTTGACTTAATTAAAAAAATAACCATAAAAAAATGAAATAATAAAAAAAATGGAACTTAAGAAATTGGATCCCTCTCTTTTTCCAAAAAGCAAATTTCTCCATTATATTAGATATATAACTTTTACATCTTGAGGAATCACAAAAACTGTCCATGTTGGACAAATGTTAACTGTGCCAATTCAAATCATAAGTCGACAAAAACATGTATTTTGTAATCACTGCTCTAACAAGATAGGGATAAATGCAGCTACCGACAAAAAACCAAAAATCTACACTAGTATAGCAGGATGTGTTCTCTAGGGCCCTTCATGCCATTTTTCCAGTTGTACAAAGTGATCATGCCTTCAGGTTCCATAAAATACTTCTTTGATAAGTTGTTCGCCTCTTTGTTGTGAGCCCTATAGATATGTTGGAATCTTGTAGCCTGAATTTTTTTTATTAAGTCTTGTACTTTTCCCTTCCATCCCTCTATAGCACAAGCTTGTAATCTGTCTCTTTTATTTAGCCAGTCTATGACCACTTTTGAATCACCAAGGATCTGCAGTTTTGTATATGAAAGGTGTAGTGCTATTGTCAATGTGGCCTAGACACCCATAAGCTCAGCTTTGGTGTTTGTACCTTCACCACAATTCATCAACCATGTAGTAACAATAGACCCATGAGTTTTAAGAACCCCCCCTACGCCACAATGATTTCCATCTGCACTGGCTACCCCATCAAAAAATTCTATGGTGTAACCTTCCTAGACTGAGATATTACAAGGACAGGTTTGAAGAGGATTTTGTATGTCTGAATTCCAATGGAGGGAAGCCATAGTTTTAATGGTTACTTGATTGACAGAGAAGTATTCTCGAATAACACATAGTTTCTTTCCAACCAAAAATACCAACAGGTGAGATCCAAAAGGTATGGAATATTTTTTTTATCCATTGTCCGAAGATTAAAACAATCCAACAATGTTGTGCCTTGCCATATATCCTTTAGGTTCAGGAGCGTTTTTAATCTTTTCCAAGTTGAAATGGTGAAACAACAGGTGATGAAGAGATGGTTTACATCTTCGGAAGAACATTTGCAAAGTGGGCATCGACTGGGACGTTCCCAACCTTTCCTCTGTAGAGTCTCCCATGAATGTATCTTACCCTCAATTGCCAGCCAAGTGAAAATTTTTATTTTAAGTTGTATAGACCACTTCCATATGCCACGCCTCCATCCTTTAATGACTGCACTATCCTGAGTGGAGATATTTTCCAAATGTACATTTTTGTTGTTGTTAGATAGCTGGAGTGGTATCCTCCTGTCCACATTAGAATTTTATCGCCATCCATAATGGAAAAATCAGAGCTAATGAGAGCCTTAACGTAGGGATCCCATTCCACTACTAACGAGAAAGAGAGGCCTGGGTCTGTATAACTGTACCAACTATGTGAGCGCCCGATATGGCCAACATTGTTCCAAGCTTGTGAGAGCACGGTGATCTTTTTTTTTTTCAAACTTGTAACCCACTCAGGTGTGAGGTATGATTTGTCCTCCAGCCCCATAATCTTATCTCTTATGATTGCCACAAGGTGGCCCGACCCCAGAAGCTAGCTAAGCCAATGGGTAATCAAGTGAATTGATTTTAATAATCCACCCCAAATATTGGAAATTGTTGTCGGGGATAAGGTTGGAGACCTGAGCTAGTTAATAAATATGGAAGATGGGAAGTATTTGTTTTTTATTACATCATGCCAAAAGCCAATGCCCATTAGAACCCTCCAGAGAGTGTTATCTACTAAGGATTTACTGAAATTATATATTTTTTGGAATCCCCAACCTCCATGGATTTTTGGTTTTGCCAGCGACATCCATCTGCACAGATGTAAATGTGGGAAATCCTTGTTTCCTCTCCAGAGGAAATTAAACATAATATTCATAATCTTGTTTAAAATAGAGCACATGATGAATTCCAAGGACAACCAGTAACCAGACATACTTTCAAGTGTCGACTTAACTAAAATATAACGTCCACCCAGGGACAACCACTTATTACACCAGAGATCAATTTTGTTCTCAAACTTATACAAAAGCTAATTCCAGTATGTTCTTCTTTGTGGCCCACTTGACATGTAGAAACCCAGATATCTAAAACTTGTGGATAGCATAGTAAAATTGTATGGAAGAACATTTTGAAATGGAGCCAAATCAAATTGTGATAAACCAACATATAGTGAAAGATATTTTTGAACATTTACCTTTAACCCATAAGCTTTGCAAAAAAAGTTAATTATACCTTCAATTTCTATCCATTCATTTATAGAATCATTTGTCATAATTAAGATATCATCCACGAATAAGATGTGAATTATATTAATCAACCTGGAGACTCTAATTCTTTTGATATTTCCAGCTGCCTTGTCATCTTTTAATATCAAACTAAGTCCTTCTAATACCAAGATAAAAAGCTACAGCGATAAAGGACATCCCTGGCATAATCCTCGACCTCTCTTGAAGAAGTATGTAGCTTCCCTATTTACTAAAATAGCAAAAGAATAAGAGGATACACAACTCATTATCTAGTTGGTGACTTGAACATCAAATCTTGTTTGTAGTAAAATCAATGTCAAAGTATCCCAATCAATAAAATCATAATATTTTTACAGGCCTAGTTTCAGGATTATAGATTTGTATTTCTTATTTTTAATGCTATGAAGGCATTCATGAGCAGTGCCAATGGAGTCTTGTATTTGTTGTCCTTTTAGGACCCCGTGTTGTTCAACAGAGAGGAAACTGGATAGGATAGGCTTGATATGATTTGCAATTATTTTAGAAATTAATTTGTAAACAAGATTGCAAATGGAAATGGGCCTGTAGTCATTGAAAGTATTCGACTTGTTTGACTTCGGAATGATTGCTCTAAAAGTAGAGTTGAGACTGCCAATTACCTGCCCTTTTATTCTAGATTCCTCTACCATTTCTAACATATCGGCTCCCACAAGATCAAAAAAGAAATTGAAAAACTCCATAGTCCATCCATTGGGTCCTGGACTCTTATCTTTATTAAAGGTAAATAGCACCTCCTTTAGTTCTTTTAAGTTTACAGGATGAGCTAGTGAAATTGCTTCTGTATCTATTACCATGCATGGAAAGATTCTTGCAAGCCTGCATTGATCTTCTATTAAATGTTGACCTTGTTCTTTGAATAAATTACTGAAATACTTCATAGCCTCGGCTTTTATATTCCCTTGTCCCAAGTGACAACGCCCGAAAGAGTCCTCGATATCCCATATGTGTTTTCTATTTCTTCTATAGCTGGCGTATTGGTGGAAAAACTTTGTGTTTTGGTCGCCTCCTTTAATCCATATAGCCCTGTTGCATTGCCTCCAAAGTTCTTCTTTTGATCTAAGGATGTTGTTTCACTCATGCTCTAACAAACTTAAAAACTACTCTGTATCAATAGTTAAAACACCATTGGCTCGTTGCAATATAATATCATTTATTTCAGAATCCAATTGTTCCAATCTCAAAATTTTAATCATGTTCTTTCCTTGATCCAAAGCTTGGTCCATTTTTTTATATCTTTAAGTTTCCATATGATTATGTTTTGTCTACCACTTTCAGATTGGTATAGAGGGTCAGACTAGATATCATGTACTAGGGAATTGTAGTCTTTTTCCATAAACCACTATGGATTGATCTTGAAAGGATAAGGACGGTATTTTAGCCTGATCTCTAATTGTAAAAGTATAGGGGCATGATCCGAAAAATAGGGGTATTCCACCCAAGAGCGATGTATACCTACATCTGAGAGTAGCTCTTTTGAAACATAGAACCTATCCAAATGTTTTGCAATAGAGCTAGTCCCTTGGCGACCATTCCTCCATGTAGGGACGATAATGTCTAGTTGTACATCAACTAAATGGTTGTTTTGGAAGAGTTCTTTGAAAAAATCAGATAGTGACTTGCCTGTGTTGATCCACCCAAAATTTCATTAGGTGAAACAGTGAAATTCATGTCTCCATCTATGATCAGATTTTTATGCAATAGAATGTCATTGTCCTCAACCACATTCCATAATTTATTTGTGTCCACGCACAAGCCATAAGTATTTAATATTATAACCTTTCTCTTGTTAGAAATGCAATAACCTCTCAATAAACTGCCACCAACAGATAGGTAAGGTACCATATCAAATTTATTTGGGTCCCATGCTACCAAGAGATCTTTAAGGTCCCCATAGAGTTAACAACACAAATAACCGAGGAGGGTTGAAGGCCACTCATGTAAGTTCTTTCTTTCAGTTCGGGGACAAGAGTTTCCTGTAATAAAATGATATCCAGACGAGTTTTATATAATAGACGTCTCACATAGGCCATTTTTAGGGAGCCTCCCACCCCTCGAAGATTGAGGGATAGAAAAAACATTATTTCTCCCTTGCAAGGGCCTTCACCACTCTAAGTACCCCACAGTCCATGGAAGGAGAAGAAGGATCTAGTAGTTGGGAAGAGGAGGAATTGACCTTCTTCCCGGTGCTATGGGT
Organism: Picea engelmannii; assembly: GCA_009831015.1. Taxonomy (NCBI): domain Eukaryota; kingdom Viridiplantae; phylum Streptophyta; class Pinopsida; order Pinales; family Pinaceae; genus Picea; species Picea engelmannii. The sequence continues at coordinate 1,320,144 of ML777000.1, forward strand.
TTTTATAGGCGAGTACATTATCCCCAAGCCACGTGACCAAGCATATTATTTTATTATGCCCGAAAGAACAAGTCGAGAGGTGTTACTTGCACCATCGTGTGGTATTTTTTTATACACAGACTTCCCCAAATATACTGGCAGAGGGATAGTAGAAGAGTGGTCACGCATGTAAGGTATTAAGGAGTCTATAACCTCGTTTAACGAGGATTTCATTTCCTCAGACTCTTGATAACCTAGAAGAGTGACAGGTGACTCGAAATGGTAAGTGGGTGACGTGGCAGGGGGAATAGTTAGCTGAGGGTCCCCTTGAGTTGGATAGGAACTGTTAGGTAGAGTTGAGAATTCTATGATATCGGGAATCCTAGGGGATTCCTGTGCAGCTAGGACCGACTGTGGTATTTCCTCGGGCTTTAATGCCTTATGTCATGTGGTGTCCCTTCCAACAGACCCAACAACCACTGAGACCCCCTCCAAGGGTCCCCCCTCAATGGTAGTATTCCTCTTTAAACAGTCTGAGGCATCCAATACCTATCTTTCAAAACACGTTAATGAAGAATAAAACATAGGGAAATGAGATTGTAGCTTACCCGTAATTGTTTTTGGAGGTGTGGAAGGGTTGGTTAGCTCCGACGAGAAATGGAAAGCCCCAAAAACATTGTTGGTTGTCTCCAGATATGAGTTATATAATAAATCTTATTGTTATAACTCTTATGTCTCTTTCGTAGAGTCCTAGCCATTGCAATCCTGATGAAGGTGACCAGTTCTGTGACAGATGATGTACCTTAAGGGAATAGAAAGATAATCAAGTTGTTGGTTTGTTTTCCAGCCTCACTAATCTATCTCCAAAACTTTCAGTAATCCATGGTGAATGTCCATTTAGACCAGGACATAGACCACCTTTCTATTTGCAAATTTCAAATTGACACTATCCACGAAGATAAAAGTACCCATAGAATTTCCTATAGCCCTGAGCGCAGGTTCATTCCACAAGTTAATGGAGAGGTCAAGAAGGAGCACCCATAGGTGGCACTACTGAAAGTAGTCGATGACCAGATTGAATGCTACACACCATCTTTTTATCATGAGACTTCTACCTCCCATAATCCACTTGTGCTCTAGTATCTTGGTTTGATCATCCAGAGACTTGCAAATGAAACCAAGCCAACCTCTGGTAAAAAAGAGAACTTCCGATGTGTAGCCCAGAAGGGGAACCCAATAGTTTTGGGTCCAGTCCTGTATAGTGATATCGCAGAGATATCAGTAGGAGACCCTTCCAACGAGACCGTAGAGGGAGAGCCGAGCAGCCTCTTTGAGCCCGACATCTGAGCCCATAACCAATTTTCGATTCTTGATCGGTTTCCACAGTCGCCGACTATTTATTTTTAGTCTTGTGGAGTTTGTACCCTTGATGTATGAGGGAAAGGAAGTCTTCTATGTGTGTGTGTGTTATCTCCACTGGCTACAAAAGAAACCTTAGAGTTCTTACGAGCAGAGTGTTTTATACCAGGCAAAGAGTCGAAGAGAGGGAGAGGAAAACCAGGTTTATCGTTAGACTAAGATGGTAGGTGTGGTGTCACATATGAATGTGTGGATTTTAAGGTTAATGTACCAATATCCAGGGCGTCTACACTAGCGAAAAAACCCGAATGCTTCCACATACCCTCATCTGTAGGCATCATTAAGGAAGCTACGTTATGTGATATGCCATCCAGATCTGGTTGTGGAGTGGAGTCCTACCATCTGGGCTCCATCGAAGGTTCTATGCCAGAGGTCAGTCCAAAAACAACCCAGCGAGGAGATGTGGAAATGTGCCCAGTCTTAGAAACAAGGCCTAATAATGGTAAATAAAGAGAGAGACAATCATTCAGATGGGGAGTTTAGGTGAGTGTGGGACTAGCCCCCAAAAAGGAATAAGCAGGGAGAAGAGGAATAAAATAGGCTCGTAGGTGAAACTGGGATCCAGGGGAACGAAAATAGAACGATACTAACCATTTAAACTGGAGAGTGACCAGAAACATACTAGAAAACTACATAACAGTAACTTGGTAGGCTTTGGATCCACCATTGAAGAGTTTAAAAAGAAGAAACTCCCACCCATCGTCGAGGACCCCTCTCCTATAACATAAATGATAAAGATCCAAGTTTAACATTAATTTACACTAATATCATAAAAAAAAATCCATTTGATAAAAACTACATATGGTTTCACCATCCTTTCATTCCCCATCTCTCTCTAAGTCCTTGTCCTTTCATTCCCACCTCTATCTTTGGAAATATTCTTATTACTCCTTGAAATATATGGACGAGGACATGTAAATATCATATCTTATAGCACAAATTTTTGTAGATAATAACATTAATTAATATTTATAAATATCACAGAACAAATTTGTTTATATGGACCATATGTCATAAGAGGCCATTACATTATATGTAAATGTTGAAGAAGAATGTTTATTTCTCTAGCTTAGGAAGGGATGTTATGCCAACGTTTATATCTTTGGCTTAGGGAAGGCTACCAACAATCAAATTTGAACCCATCCTAGCCATTCTAAAGGCTTCCAACACGTCAGAGAAGGGTTTGTCTAATTTTCCATTCAAAAAAAATTTAAGGATTAAATTTTGCACGTTCATTAGACAATGAAAAATTAATTAAAATCTTTCAAAAGAAATGCCACTTTTAAAATAACCCATCAATATTAATTTTAGAATACACCAAGAACCTACCAAAACTAAAATGTATATCTATATTTAAGGATATTTAAGAATCCAAATTCGATGAAGCCGTCACCCGTGCATGGTGCTAGAGTTGAAAAATTAATGACCAATCTTTTATTTGATATGAGTAGAGTCATAGTTAACACGAATAAAACATCCATTTCTAATGTCTTTTCCTATTACCCTACCAAACCTTACTTCACGCTAACGTAACTTAACATGCGTTAAGTGCTAAGCATTCCATCAAGAGACATGTCTTTGAGTGTTGACTACATTTTGAATTGTGTTAATATTATCGTCATTTTATAAGGAGCCTCCTTACTTGAGATTTTAATAAATTTATAACTTAACAAGATGTACGTTGAATTAAATTATTAAAATGAGCCAAGCTCTAAGTTCATTATTGCTTAATAAATTTTCAAATAAATGTTTGAATGGATTATGTGAGATTTGTATTTAAGATTTTTCGAAGAATTGATAAACATAAACATTTTTTTGGGATAAAAGTATGATGACGACAATTTGTTTTTTTGGCATGCCCCTTACTCTTACATAACCCATTCTAACATAAAATTTGGCTCTGTAGAAATTGGTCATATGGACTTCAATTCTGGCACTGAGAATATGACCACATGTTGAACTGGGTTTCTAAACTCCTTGGCATCTCCCTGATCTTTGAACTCTCGACTTTAGAACTATGGAAATTTCTATGCAATGGGAAACAAGAAACCATATTTACTCACTCTATAAACTAACCCTCAACAAAATTACAAATGAAATCACATTAACAACACGGGAAAAATGGAGGAAATAGGCATGCCACATGAACATGACATCGATTCCAATGTAATACGTTGGGATGTACAGTAACTTAACACGCCTTCATCCTGGCCAATGCATTAGAAATCAACATTTCTTTATTTATTTCTTATTCAATGCAATCCCATAACTTAGTTCTAGCTTAGCTATAAAATTTAAAAATGGAGCCAATCAATCGACCTGGTGGCCATGATTTTAAGTTTATTTATTTAGATCTAGCAAGTTGGCGACATAGTGACTAGGATTACGTGTACTTTGCAATCTCAGTTCCCTTCAATCTTCACATGCTTCTTAATTCTATTAAAGCTCTGTTTCTCCAACATTTTCTATAGAATTGAACTTTCTAGAGAACTTCTAGAAATGGGTATCAATGTAGGAATATGAAACTTGTGTGCACCATCTTCTTCTGAAGGTAATTCTTATAAATTTTGATTATATTTCTTCTCGATCATTTTTAGTTGCCTACACTCCCTTACTATTTCATATAGTTTACTTGCTAATTCATTCCATCACTTACTTATCACAGCATTGGAAGACCGAGGTTGAGATCTAGATACTTTTTAGTATTTCAAGCACACGTTGATTGTTTCTGTCATTGAGAAGTAGTTGTGCAAACTCAAGATTATACCTTCTCTTGTTAAGGTCAGGGTTATTTTTGTTATTTATTATAATTTGTGAGTAAATGCATGAGATTATGTTTATTTGATTTTACAACAAATTTTGTTTACATATTCATTTTTCTAACTAGAAAGATATTATTTTTGTTAATACCTCTATGAAATTGTTTTAATACCTCTCTGCAATTTTAAAGAAATCTTGCACATAATGTTTTGGGTAGAAACTTCTTGTTTCAAAATTCCAAACCGTCATAGAAAAAATCATAATAACATTTCTTTCTTGAGAATGCTTAGAGCTAGCCTATTAGTTTCCTATTCAACTTCAAATAAGCGTGGATTACCTAAAGCATATTTTAAAATCCGTGATCTTGGTTTCAATCCCTAAACTTCGATTTGAACAATAAATTGTCATCTCAATCACAAAATTTTAATGTCAAATTCCAACTTGAATAATATGTTTGCTTATTATTTTTTATTAAAATGTGTTCATTTATGTAAAATAACAATAATTTTGTGGATATTAACAATATAATTTTATTTTTTTTAATTTGTTTATGAAGTTTTATGAAAATTTTAGAACTTTTTATGTAGACATTCTTTAAATTTTTAAGAATGTAAATATTTTGAAGGATGATATTTTATTTTTGCAATTTTTTTATGACGAGTTTACTTAATGTACACTTGTCAATTGAAGTACAATTATTTTTTTTAATTTTCATCCTTGAAGGGTTGGATGATTATTTGCCCTTTCAACTGAAATTAAGACCATCCCTTCAAATTTGATCATTGAAGGCTACAATCTCAAAGAGCCTTTGCAAATTTGCTCCCAGTTGAAATTTATTCAGTACTTTGGATCTATTTAGTATGATTACACCATATTAAGTGGAGCATTGAATAGTATATACTTCAAATAAATAATAATAATCAATTTTTTACTGTGGTAATATAATTTGGTAAGATTGCATAGAGAGTAGCGATGTGCTTTACAGTTTAATATGGGGAGATGTTGTCAAGTACATGACAATTACATTACTAATAATAAAAAATAAAAATAATAACAAGAGTAGCGAGGTGCTACATACATACATATGCACCTGACAATAACTAAAAATATCAAGTATCTAATTTCTTAATGTGTAATTGTTTTTATCATTTAATATGAAGGAGTTAATACATAACATCTAATTAAATGATTAAAAACTTTACACCTTAACAAATTTGATCCCTCTCAATGCTTGCTAGATCCAGTTTTAAGATGGATCTATGCAAGTTACACCATATTCAGTAGAACATTTACCGTCATCCTCAAACAAATTTGTATTATAAAGATAAACATAAAAGTTATGATTCAGTTATTGTATTGTGAAGATGTATGTATACAGAACACTAAGTTCTTCCACAAATATGTGAGTTTCAGGTGAAACAAAAAATTCATTTGGGAGATCCAGGATGAATCTGTAGTAACTCATTCGGGACAGGAAGCCATTAAGACAAAAGCAACTAAGTTTTACAAATCCTTCTTTAATGACTCTGGAAAAACTTCCATTATTAATCTATTCAATTCAGTTAGACTCTTTCCAACCTTTGTCAGAGATGAGGTCCAAAGACTATTGGAACAAGTTGTTACAAAGGAGGAAATTCTAGAATTTCTAAGAGGTTTTTCAAAGGACAAAAGTCCTGGACTAGATGGTTGGACAATAGATTTCTTCTTATTCTTATTTGAACTCATTGGGCAGGACCTTTTAGACATGGTGGAGGAATCTAGAGTTCAAGGGAAGGTAATCAATCTGATAAACTCAACTTTTATAGCTTTGATCCCAAAATGCAACAAACCAACTGGATTCAGTGACTTTAGGTTGATCGCCCTTTGTAACTTATCCTACAAGATTATCACCAAGGTGATTTCCAAGAGAATAAGACCGATCTTGTCTAGATCATTATCTTTGGAGAAATTGGGCTTCCTCAAAGGAAGACAAATCCTCGATGCAATTGGGACTGCACAAGAATGCTTACATAGCATCAAAAGTAAGAAATTGCAATCCATAATTCTGAAACTTGATTTGAAAAAGGCATATGACTGCACAGATTGGGATTATTTAAGGCTAATCTTACTTCAAAGAGGATTTGGGACACCTACCACAAATTGTATTATGGCCCGCGTTTCATCCACCAATTATGCTATACTGATAAATGGTGAGCCCACAAACTTCTTTAATAGCAACAGGGGCCTCAGACAGGGTTGCCTGATTTCCCCCCTCCTCTTTATATTGATGATGGAAGGCCTTAACCTGGCGCTCAACAAAGAAAACGATGAGTGTATTATCTATGGTATTAAGGTTTCCAGGATGATCAACATTCTCCATCTCCTCTTTGTCGACGACATTCTGATAATGTCTAGAGCAACTCTCATAGATTGGATGGTCATACATGACATTCTCTAGAACTTTTGCAAGGCCTCCAGAATGGTTATTAATGTGCATAAGTCTATCATTCTTCACTCAAGGGTCCATATATATACTCTAAACTCTATTAAGGACGTTATCCCCTTTCCCAGTAAGGACATGGCTCACGGCTTCAAATATTTGGGCTATTTTTTAAAACTTGACAGTTACAAAGAAGTTGACTAGCAATGGTTAATCGACAAATTTGAGGCTCGGATTACACACTAGTGTAATAAGATGTTGTCACTAGGTGGGCGCTTGGTTCTCCTTAAGATGGTATTGGAAACACAACCAATATACTAATTGGCCCTGGAACATGTCCCGATTTATAGTCTTCATACTATTCGTAAGATTTGTTTTGTTTTTTTGTGGTCAGGTGTTAATAACAAAAAGAAGTATCATTTGTGTAGTTGGATGACTATCACTAGACCCAAATCATATGGAGGTTGGGGGATACACAACATATTTCTATTCTACAGATCCTTGGCAACAAATACAATGTGGAGAGCCATTATGAAGCCGAGGATTTGGAAGAATGTCCTCAAAGATAAGTACTTTCTACATTTTCCAATATGGACTTGGCTTCATTCGGTGGATCTGGATCACCTCACGGGCTCTCAAACATGGAATAAATTATGTAATACTCTACTAAATATCTTACGACTGATGGATTGGAAGCTCGGCTCCAAACATTCGATTATAGTCGACAAGGATATGATTATGGGCATAGGATAGGATGCTTTGTTATCACAGGACCTGGTGAGTTGGATGAATAAAAAAGGTATATATTTTTTATATCAAGTGATAAGGTAGGTCAATGGGGCAACAACAATTATAATTTGGATCAGTAGCGATGATTTGGAATTGTCGACTCCACTTGTTGAAGAGTGGGATTTTTATAAGGCACACTTGTTGGACTCGGGCATTTCTTTAAACACAAATCCAAACGAGTTGATCTGGACTGGAGGCGACCAATCTGGAATCATCTCTGTTAAGAATATCTATGCATCTCTATCGAACCTCTTATGGATTACCAAACAAGGAGGGTGGAGGAAAAACTTATGGAAATGGGAGTGTCTAGTGAAGATAAAATTATTTTGTTGGCTGATAGCAGAAAATAAGATTTTAACATGGAAAAATATTCAAAAATGTGGTTGGAAGGCACCAGGTATGTGCAGTCTGTGCAAAGCTCACAGATAATCTACCAAACATCTTTTTTCTAAACTGTCCTTTTACTCGGTTAGTTTAGGATGAGCTTAAAATGACCATGAACTTGGATAAAGGATGGAATGGTATTACAGTGGTTGAATCATTTAAAAATTGGCTTGTTCAGAACTACAGACTGATTACCCTTCCAAATTTTGTTTGTTGGTTTATTTGGGCTGACAGGAATAAGGCACCTTTTGAAGATTTGAGTCCCTCGATTCATAGAATTGTCTACTTATCTAGGAGTTCTTTGGAACACTCATGGAAACCTCTTAAACACTTTTCCCCTCATAACTTGGTGCCTACTTATCCAGCAGATAAAACCTTATCCTGGTTCGATGGGGAAACTCAACAAAATGGCCATATAAGTGGAGTGGGAGGTATCATTAATTTATATGCTCTTAGAGAATACAGATGGACTATGAATTGTGGAAAAGGATCCAATATGAGAGATGAGCTCTTGGGAGCATGGGCCACCTTAGTCTCACAACTAGATTTTCAGTTTATGATATTCATATTATGGGCGACTCAAAGATAATCATTGATTGGCTTAACAAGACTGGAGATCTCAGGGTAGCAAACCTTGAAGCTTGGAAGGATAGAATTGATGATATCTGTTCACTTTACAGATCCATTACATTTGAGCATATTTACAGAGAGATGAATAAAAAAGCGGACTGTCAATCAAAACAGGCCTTCTACACCTGTCGTGGAAAGATCACATACACATCATGGATGGAAGGCCACAAGGGCCCAACACAGTACATTTATCTATAGTTTTTTCTTGGGTTGGTGAAGTTTCTCTTGTTTTGATATTTTCATCTTTGTATGATCTCATTAGGGATCTCCGTTATAGATCGTGTATATGTTTCTACTAGTCAATTTTATATGGTTTCTTGCCTCTCAGACACTCTTTTTGTCATATGATTGGACAGTGAGGCCTATTCCACTGTCAGCTAATGATAGAATTTGTAAAAAAATTATATTATGATTAATATAATGTGAAATTTTCTTTTGGAAAAAATGTATAAGGTCAAAATCATCTAAAATTTACATTTAACTTGGAAAGTTTTCAAACTAGAATCTTTACATTAATAAAAAATTTAATCACTTTACTACTTATCACTATATCACATTTTCATATTTATAATTAACATTTTAAAAATTTAAAAACTATATATATATGTGTGTGTGTGTGTGTAATTCTATTTTTTCTTCATTATTATTTTTTAATTTATATTTGATTTTAAAGTTTGATTTAACAATCTTTTTCAATCTTGAAATCTATAACCAATTTAACCTTCCAAGATGCCCCAACCACCAACAATCAAATCATTAATTTCCTATGTTGGTAGGTGTAGTTTTATATTTGCAAGAATAGATTAGCTCGTTGTGCAAGAAAAAGTAGTTTTATATTTGCAAGCATAGATTAGCTTGTTGTGCAAGCTTCCTATTTTCTTCACTTATACATCTCAACTCCACTCCACTCAACCATTCAATCAGTCCCTGCCTCATCAATTCCTCTGGTGTATCATGGTTAGTCAAGGCTTCCCTCTCTCAATCAAGGTTTGGTGTTTATATTAATTCAAAACATAGTTACATGCCTCATAACATTAATATATAATGTTTTTGCATAATTACAGGCTTGGGGGAAACATGGTGTTATAGAAGGCTATAATGTCAAAGAGACCTCACAAATTTGTTCCCAGCTGAAATTTATTCCATACTTTGGATCAATTTGGTATGATTACACCATATAATTTGGTATTGTGGTAATATAATTTGGTATGATTGTATTTAGAGTAGTGATGTTCTCTAGAGTTCAATATGAGGAGATGTTGTCAAGTACATGCCATTACATTACAAATAATAAAAAATAAAAAATAATCACTAAAGTAGTGAGGTGCTACATACATACATATGTAGGTGACAATAACTAAAAATATCAAGCACCCAAAGGTATCAAATTTCTTAAAGTATAAATTTTTTATCATTTAATATGAATAAATTAATACATAACATCTAATTAAATGATTAAAAAATTTACACCTTAAAAAATTTAATTCCTCTAAATACTTAATATATCTAAATTTATGAGCTCAAAATCATCTAAAATTTACATTTAACATCAAAAAATTTCAAACTAAAATCTTTACATTAATAAAAATTCAATCACTTTACTACAAATCACTATATTCTATATCACATTTTCATATTTCTAATTAACATTTTAAAAATTATATATATATATATATATATATATATATATATATATATATATATATATATATATATATATATAAATATAAATTTATATTTAATTTTAAAATTTGATTTAACAATCTTTTTCAATCTTAAAATATATAACCAATTTAACCTTCCAAGTTAAATCTTTCAATTAGATCATAAAATCATAAGCATGTGAATCTTCCATGGTTTGAAAAATGCCTCTATGAATACTTTTGTTTATTTTACATTGAATTTAAAAACTTGATTTAAGATCCATGGCTCTTTACATCTTAAATTAGACTTGCAAACCATCATAAGTGAGGGTTTCTTTCAGTGTTTTGGAAATAGCCTATGATGTGATAGGGCTTCACCTATCATAGATTCTTTTGTGAATGTTAGGTATTGTTATTTTATTATTTTCTCAAATAGATTTGCGACCTACTTTGACATCCTTCTATTATTTTTTTCTTCAACTCTTAATTTAAATAGTTAGAATGCATCATTACATGATTATCCTCTTAATTTAAGTAGTTAGAATGTATCATTACATGATTATCCAATTCTTAAAGAAAGGTCCACTTATTTATTTATATTTATTACATGATTATCTTATTCATATTTATTACATGATTATCCAATTCTTAAAGAAAGGTCCTCTTATTTATAATTTTTTTTGATAGATGGAATCTCACATTCCTTTTAGTCTCATCATAATGAGGCGACTCCTTCATTTATGTCCTTGTTTTGATACAATTTTACGAGGCTTAGTCATCATCATAGTTTCTTTTAATGTTCTTTGTATTTAATGGAGCTTAAAACCACTTTGTCAAATGAATATTTCTTAATTTTTTTTAATGTTTCTAAATAGTTTCATCAAAATATTTTTTATTTATATTATATTTTAATTTACTTTTTTAATTTTATAATATATATTTTTTTTAAATAACTCTAATATTTTTAAAAACTTTAATCAAATTTAAACCTTAAAAAACTATATACATATAATTTATATATGATATGAAAACTGTATACATATAATTTATATATGATATAAAAACTATATATAATATATATATATTTTATATATATATAAACTTATAGTTTATATATATGATATATAAATTATATAATATTTTTAAAAATTTTAATCAAATTTAAACCTATAACTACTCACTTTACATATAATTTATAATAATTTTAAAAACTTCAATCAAATTTAAACCTATAACTTATAACTATTCTATTTATTATATTTTAAGGAAGTGATTATTTCAATATTAATTATTTATTATATATAGTTATTATCTTATTATGTATCATCTCTAGTATAAAATATGGGTTTTGATTATTTGAATGGTGTAGATGTATTTGTTTATTTGCTCATGTTTCTAATTTAATTAGAATGAAAATTAAAATATATAAATACATAATTTTAATATATGTAATTTTATATGTATTTTTTTAGGAAAATTTTATAGAATCCCACTCTTTCATAGGATATTTCATAGGATATTTAGATGGGGTGATTCAATTGTGAACTACCATAGTTATTAGTAGTTTCGAGGCACTCCATTGAATTTGAACTTGCAACTTATATCATGTCTATTGAAAACATGTCTTAGACTTATGACTTCCCCGTCAACATGTATTAGATGGATGGTTTAACGGATTGAACTAACCATTAAAGCTTATATAAATCATAAAATTATATTTCAACCTCCTTGAAATTAAAATTTGGAATATAGTGTATATTGGGTCTGGCTCGAGAAGTTGATAGGAGTGCTATCCTTCCCATCTAGGATCAATTCTCACAAGTATCATGTTGAGTTCTTAATGAGTATATTGTTGTATCAACTTTGAGTCACGAAGAATTTGGCTTACCTTGGATACCATTGATCCGGATTTATGTAGGAACACAATAAAATGCAGAAATACACATAAACGCAGAGATGCAGCGGAAATAAGACTTCATTTCATTAATAACAAATGACTGAAATATGTTTACAGACAGAATGGAAATACTAGCTAGGGCACTGGTAGCTTATCTCTGAGAAGAGATGTGGCTGCTACTCACATCCGTGAGAAGATGATTACAATGAGGCTCTAGAGGCCTTTTTACAATAGACGAGAATGCCAAAAGTCATAGACATCCAAAAAAACCTAACCCTAGGAGATGAAGCGCCAAAAGTCATGTGGGCCCCGTTTGGGT
>ML777001.1:6065-17400 GCA_009831015.1 Picea engelmannii
TGGGGCGGGCGCGGGGGGGGGCGACGGGGGGAGAGAGAGAGAGAGAGAGAGGGGGAGAAATATGAATTTCCATTTCAACTTAGAAAACCTTCTTTTCCAAAGATCTAATATTCTTATTCCCCTTTCTATTCTAGTTTAATTATAAATTATACCCCCTTAACTTTTTTTAACCTTTCATCTTGGTGCATTGAAGATTTACTCTCTTCGAGTCTTTAATTTTTTCTCATTCGAAGAAGTTTTCCCTTTCCCTGATTAAACCTATAATTTCTTCTAGGTATAGGATTCTTGAGAGAGTATGCATCTCCATCATATGTATATCACAAATATCCATCCAAGCCCTTCTAACCCTCTCCTATGGAGCTTGGGATTATTCAACTTCTTCCATGGACTTCTTTCCATTCATCATCACCCACATCATAGGTATTTTTTACATCTCCAGTTCTTTTAATTGCCTCAATAATGTCTATACTAGTAAACATAGCTCTCCAAATAATTTTTGTGTGATTTCATTATCACCTCCTCTTCGTTGTATGGATAATTTTTCTCCTCCTCTTAAATGTGCCACATTGTTGTTTATGAAAAAATTTCTTCCCTAGTCGTTCTAACAAGTTACATTCTTTCCACCTAGGACATTGTCTTTACTGAAATCATTTTCACAAATGTAGGTATCAAGCATGGTTTGATATGAAAGTAGTGTAGACCTAAAAGAGTTTCAATTATCTCATAACACACAACGATATAATTGGAATAAACATGCAAACAACAACTACATGGAAAACACAAGCCACAAGCCTATTAAATGAAATTCCTGGAAAAAATATTACATCCACGAATTATGGGAAAACCAAATTATCATCACCATGTGTGTGTCATAACCCTTCCATGGAATATTTCATATTATTTATGCTCTTAGTCTCGGTTGGGCTTACAATGGGCTCATGAGATTTACTTCTCTATCCTTGTCTTCCTTCTTTGTATTTTGGTACATGAAATTTTTTGTATTCTCCTCTTGACATTTTTTCTCTATCTCTCCTATATCTCTTCATGAATGGATAATGATCATCCTCCTTCCCTCATGCGCTCTCCTTCCTTTTATTAATTCTCAAAACCCTTTGTACTAAGTTTTTGGCAATCAAACATTGATGAGCTTCGATCCTTAATGGCCAACCATGCCATACTCAACCACCATTTTGATCCTTCCTTCTCACTCCAAAACCCATTATTAATATGTCATAAGCTCATTATTTTTTTTGACCCATGTGGCCCTCGTCACATGCCTCTTTTTTATTATGGGACATTTGGGTCCCCTTTTTCTCTACCCTCTCTAAATAACCCATGGGGTTTTTACTCACCATTGATTTGTTCAATAATTTCATGGTCCAAAGGCCATCATTGGGTTCTTTATTACTCCCTATCCAAACTACCATACGAAATTATGAGGCCAATGCTCGTTCCGGTCTTCCTCCTACACATTATCCCTAGTAATTCAACAATGAAAACATAATTCTCATAATGTGAAGGATATTTCACAATTCAAATATTCTCCTCCATCATATATTATTTATAACATGATCACTCCTCTCATCCAACACAACCTCCACAATCCATGAGGTTCTCCATGTGCTACTTACCATCATAATTATTTTTTTTTGTAAGTAAAAATGTTTTATTTCCTCAAAATGTTGTCATATTTATACATAACAGAATGATATCTAGATACCCACCACCTGTTCTGTTAGACAAGTGGAAACCAAAATAGATGGTTTCCTGATATGTTACCTGGACCAAAGCAAAAGATCGCCACCTGCTCCACCAAACAAATGGAAACTGGAACGGGTGGTTGGGAGCTTCAATGTATAAACTGTCTGAGCAAGAAGAGAGAATCCTGAACATAGAAATCAAAACTCATACATAAGTTTGACAATTACATTGAGTAAATAAAAAAGGGAAAAAAAAAATAAATATTAACTAGTGGATGAACCAATCAAGCCTATGTCTGATTGCTGAGATTTTTGTGTTGAGGAGTGTTTTCAAGTGAAATATCAACAATCGGATCCGAAAACACTCATCACTAGACAAATCTCTGCAATTGGATCCTAAACGTCGACACTCAATGGATATTAAAGTGGTTTTTCTTATTTCACCCGAAGCCTATGTAATCGTGAGTGTCATCGATGGGAGTGAAGAAAAATGATTGTGCATAGGTTAGGCCCCTTTGTTAACTCTATGATCCTGAGAGAGTGTCGTACAGTATGTCGAGACGACTGTTGAGTAGGTTATTTCAATGTAATTGTTCATGCATGTCCCTGTGCATCTCAAATATGAGGCCCAAGTGTTCTGGTAGGAGGAAACAGGTCGAGCATGATTCCCAGTCCGGAGCATTGGAGGGAGGTGGGGGGATCTCCATTAGGCATTCATCCAATGAAATTTCTTCCTAAATTGTGCAAGTTTACCAGTCTGAGATACCGACTGCACCAGGAGTGGAATGGCTAATGCGGGGTGGATCATGGGGGTTTGTAATAGTGTATGGAAGGGAGGACGACATAATCATAATCGATGTTGTTGGAATCTCTTCTTCCACAATGGCCATTGGAGGATCGTCGGTCCCCTTGTCTTGATGCACCAGAGAAGTCAAAGGCTCTTGGGAGAATTGGCGAAGCAATCTTTTCCTGAGGATGAAGTTGTTATAAGGGGGCCATATCTTGGGATTGTCGCACTCCTGAGGCATGGTCGTGTAGACAATCTAGACTCTAAGCGGAACAAAAACTTGGATATGGGGGAGGAGAATGACTCGAGCAAAGCCAAAACACAAGAACTGAACAAAATTCGAATGAAAGGAGACATAAAAAACCTAGAGTAAATGGAGAGGCACTAAAGGAGTTGAAGGGACCTTGCGTGCGAGTCTCGTACCCATCATAGTCTATGAACCCTGCTTCACTGAAGGAACTATTAAACTAGAATGAGAGATTTTCCTTACATGCTCGTATGAGCTTTGAATGAAACCCATCCTACGAGATATGGATGTGAGGGAGCAGACATATGTAATTAAGTCAACTATGTGCATGCTGGTCACTTGGCACCCCATGTGATGGTACTTACCATCATAAGATTACCTAAATCAAATATATTTATTTGTTTTCAATTTCTTTAAGTAAAAAAATACACATACATTTAAAAGATACATTTTCAAAATGACTAACAACAAATATGCATATATTTGTTTAAACATCTATTAAAATTATAACAAATAAAAGTGTTAGAAGTCACCACTGTGAGAAACATATTTACTAATATTTTTAAATGATGGTGTTTATAGTTTAAAGTTGAAACATCCACACCAATGGAACATTTACAATATAACAACCCTAAAATATGATAAGGCAATCTTCAATTATGAAAATACAATAATATATGATAAATTGTAAGTACATGTATGTTATTCCTTTATAAATGAAATAATGTAAGACTAAGTTTAATAATAGTATTAGTAATGGGTGCAATAAATTAAAATAATATATCCATTTTCATTTTTAGTAATCCATCCTATAAAATGAATTTAAAAGAAAATTATTATTATTATTATTATTATTATTATTGACAGAAACAATTAGTGTTTTATATTAAAAAACAGTTGGGAAACCACTGCGTTCGTTACATCTGAAAATTTCCTAGTAATTCAGAGGGGCAAACCTAACTGAACTAAAACAGAAAGAAGCTTGGAAAACCATACTATTTCAGTGACCCAGTTCGACTGCGGGTCATTACATCCTTTCTGAATTGAAAGTTTTTCTTTTTCTTTTTGACACGAGCTTCCATTCTTTGCTTTGATGAGATTGGTTTTCCTTCGATCGTAGAGGGCCTTCTTCATCAGTTAAGTCGGGGCCTTCTTCATCTTCTAAGTTGGCCTAGCTTGAGATCTGGTGTTCAGGCTGAGAAATGCCTGGCATTATGGTTGGATCAGTTTCTGCCTAGGCCTTCCCCTTGGGATTTTTAGGGGAAGGAGGCTCTTGCTCCTGAATAGAGGTGATTTTTTCCATTTTCTATGGTACAATCTCTGTATCTTCCTCGCTTGAGGTATCATTAGCCGGTTCTATGCTTTGATGCTTAGGAAGAGCTCCTACCCACCATGTGGGTTTGCATTGATTCTTTTCGTTTCTCTTTTTCTCGGGGAGTTTCTGACAGTTGTTGGCTAAGTGCCCTGTTTCAAAACAACTTCTACACCTAAAATGAAGATTCTCATGGTCGAGCTTCTGCGTCCAAGAATAATTATTCCCTTGAAGAGTGATTTGCGCTGGGAATACTTTACTGAAATCTATCTCTACACAGATTCGTGCATAGGTAGTGAAGCCACATTTAGTTTCCAGACTGCTACTATGAAACTTGCCAAGAGAATTTCCAATATGGCTAAGAGAAGAATCACCCCAAAAATGAATAGGCAGGCCAGGGAGCCTTACACACATGGGGACCGTAGGGATGGAAGCTAAGGAGGGGTCAAAAGAAGGGGTCCAGAGCTACAAAGATAGACCCGACTTGCCCCGGAACCAAGGCCCAGAACTGTAGATCAAATCTCTGTCCTTTGTAGAGGAAAAAATCAGTACGAAGAACCCTTTTACACAAGGGCGAACATGAGATTCGTCTTCGAGGGTTGGAGTCCATTCTGAAGCAATCCAAGAATGCAGATCCACCAGGCGAGGCAAGAGGTCGTTGAACCTGCAAAACAGAGCATTAGATCTAAATAAACCTTCACGAACCACCGCTTCCTGAGGTATAGGGATCACTGGATCTGGAGCTTCACGGACCACAAGAGAAAAGCCAGAAGAGTGGCATTGACAGACCGCATCTTTGAAGGAGGTCGGAGAGGGTATCAATGGAACAACAGAGGACACGCCTGTCGCTGCTATTGGAGACGGCTGAACGGAGGAGGGAGGAGCTCCAGACGGGGAGCCAGAGGGGTCGCCCGAGCGTCAAACATAGGAGCGTTTGGGGGGAGAGTCTAGGTGAGGGCCGAGCTCTTGCAAAGGAGCGCACAGAGCTATGGAGGAGGTCGCCACCATCTGCTATAGGGTTTCCACTATATGTTATGATCTTAAAAGAAAAATAATTTTACAACTAATAAAAAATAATTAAATTTTGATATTTAGTTTTTCAATTAAAATTAATAATTTCAATAAAAAAAAGTTAATAAAATTGTCTATATAAAAATTAAAATATATAAAAAATATTGAAATTAAAATATTTTTTAATGATATTAATTTTTTTTTTTAAATTAAAATTTGATTACTCAAAGCTTATATGTATTTGGGTCATTGTTTCTTAAAATAAAGACTAGTCTCTACACAAATACATTACAAAACAATTGTTTTTTTTTTTTTGTTTGGGTTGAGAAATCGGGATCAAAGGGCTCTAAGCCTTAAAAATTACCCCTCTCCCTAGGTCACACCAACCCTTAGCATAGATAGATTTTTTGGTGTTTCCTCCCCAAATATGATCATAACAAAAAAATTACTGATTTTATATTACTTTTCTTTTTTATAACTACTAAATTTTTTAATCTTCGTTAAATAATTAATTTAAAAATTGAAAAATATTATAAAAATTATTTAAGAAAAATATATATATGTATTAATCACAATAAAATATCCTATCAACTTTGTTAACTTTATAAATGAAAATACAATTGTTTTCAATTAACTTTATTAATCAGAATAAAATGTCTTAACAACTTTAACAACTTTATTAACTTTATAAATTAAAGAAAAACCTTTCCAATTAAATTTGTAAATGAAAACATGGTATTTATTTATGATAAAAGGAATTCAAAATTTATGATCATATTTTATTAAAAAGTTTTAAAATGATAAAGTAATATGTATTAATTACAATAAAATGTTTTAAAAGCTTTATTGACCCAAAAGAACTTATTTTTCAATTAATTTTATAAATGAAAATAAGAAATTTTAATTTATGATAAAAAAATTCAAAATTCATCATCATATTTTATTAAAAAAAATTAAATTCTAAAATAATATAATTAAAGAATAATAAATTATATTTAATTTATTTTTTAAATATAATGATGTTTAAAAATAAGATAAAATATAATAATAAAAAAGGCTTTTACAATTATTTTTTTAATGATCTATTTGAAATGTAATATAGTATGGTATAAAAATGAAGATAATAAAAAATAAGTTAGTTTATAATTATTATTATTTTTTAATTATAAATGGTTGATTTTAAAGTATGAATTTTAAAAATATTTTATTATTTTAAAAACAATACAATAGTTGGAAAAATAGAAATATGCTTTTTAAAATGTTTTATATTTGAGTATTTTGTGCATTTTTAGCTGGTATTTTTTTACTGAATGACTATATAAGTCTTGATGAAATCAAGTTTTTGTTGTTGTTTAAATTTGATTTATGAATGCACAAATGGAATCATCTTGCTCTCGGTGGAACACTTGGTGACAATATAAATCTTGATGAAATCACAAACTTTTGTTGTTTAAATTGTAATTCTAAATGCACAAATGGATTCATCTTGCTCCACAAATCTGAAGGTCCAACATTTTTTGGCCGAACAAAATCAAATAGATAATATCATGAAAAAAGACTCACAACATAGATAGTTTACACTGCTTTCAACTTATTCCTTTAAACTTTTTAGGTTACTATCTAACTGTCTTTTATCAGCTCACACTTGCTCCTCTCTAAGTTCATTGATTATAAGATGAATAGTATTTTCATGTTCAAATAAATTCAAAAGCTAAAAAAAAACCTAAAAACTTAGAACTTCTTTTAAACTAATTTATTATATGATAGCTTTATATCTCAAAAATATAATTCCAAACAAAAAAAATATTTATATAATATCTTTATATTCCAACTACTCAATCATAACTTAAATTTTTCAAAAAATTAAAATTACTAAATCCCAATTTAAACTTATAAACAAGAAAACAAAAAACAAAACTTAAACTATATATAATAACTTTATATCCCAAAAAAAATCCAAACCCAAACTTATTTATATAATATATTTCTATCCCAACTATTAAATCACAAATTAATTTTTTCACAATTAAAATAACTAAATCTCAATTTAATTTAAAAAAAAAAAAAAAAAAACTATTAAACCATACAAACTTTTGATCACTAATCATAGTTTAACAATTCTGTCATTATTAACAATTTTATAATTATTTTCCTCTCATAACTAATCATCATTATTTAACAATTTACAATTATTAACAATTTTATAATTATTAAAACATAATAGAAAACTCCATTATGAGTTTTTTAATTTATTACCGTACAGTTTTTAAACTGAATTAGTGTGCCTCCCATTATTTATGACCGCATCTTTTTTAACTACCGTGCCTCCCTACAGCTTTTTTATTACCGTGCGTCCCAACATTTTTTTTCTGACAGCATTAACGTGTCTCACAAATACAAGATAGCCGTTGTCTGTAGATGTAGCGGTTGAAGAAAAAAAGTTGAAGAAAATGAAAACAAAAAAAGCAAAAAGCGGGGAAGACAAAGTGAGAATATAAAAAGGGTGAGGAGTTGTAGGTGTTTTAAACAAAATCTCATTTCGAGGGGGATATCAAGCTTCGACGATCTGGACCAGACTTTTTTGGCATCACTTCCCGAAAGTGGAAGACGAGAATCTCATATACCTGTACCTCTGGCGGATCCGTGAGCAGAACGAGAACCCCAAGAATAGAGAGAGGGGGTGGGCGGACGGGGAACCAGGAGCAGAAGCAATTGAAGTTCCAGTGCCAATTCCATTTTTAGTACCAGTGCTAGATCAAGACCCGGCAGCCGAGGATGATGCTAATAAGGCATGATGGACTGACTGGTGGGCATTTGTCAGAAGAGACCACTACACACAAGATTCTGAGATTTAATTCTGAGATTCATTCTATTCTATTCGGCCATAAATAGCTGCCCATTATCCCTGTTTTGAGTCAAATCCATCTTCAGAATTCATTTTCCAGGCTATTTTTTGATATTGTATTTGGCTTTTGTTAAAGCATGGCCATGCGATTTTAGTCTTTGCAAATCTGTTTTTATTTTTTATTTTCTGGTGTGATTGTGCTGATCATTATACCTTTTCTGGCTCAAATCCATTTTCGGAATTCATTTCTCTGGCTATTTTTTGATATTGTATTTGGCTTTTGTTAAAGCATGGTCATGCGTTTTTACTTTTTGCAAATCTGTTTTTATTTTTTATTTTTTGGTCTGATTGTTTGACTCTTTGCAAACCTGTTTTTATTTTGTGGTGTGATTGTTTGTGTGTGACTCTTTGTATGATTTTGTAGTGTTTGCTATTTGGAAATGGAAATGGGTATTCTAGGATGAAAGACACCTTTAACAGGAATCGGGTATCCTAGGATGGTAATTCAAACAGAACAACTCTCAGGAATTGCGCAGAAAAAAAATAGACAGAATGTTGCTGTGGAAAACAAAATAGACATAACATGTTATTATGCTGAGATTTTTTTTTCTATTATACAGTTTGCTTATTAATTTTCTCATGAATTTTCATGGACTTATCCTGGGATTTTGATCCTGGCATAACATGTTATTATGCTGAGATTTTTTTTTCTATTATACAGTTTGCTTATTAATCTCCTCATGAATTTTCATGGACTTATCCGGGGATTTTGATCCTGGCAGTCTCAGGTTCAAGAAGATTAGGATGCATTAGCAGCTGGAAACTCAACAATTGAATCCAAGCAACACAGTCAGATCAGATCATCTAGGGTATGTCTTCTTTATTTATTTAATCTCATAATGAAGTATACATTAAAAAAAATATTAGATTAGGTTTTCTTGTTTGTCTAAATAGCAAACTGATTTCCTCTTGAACAAGCCAATAACGTTTTTTTTTATTTTTTAATTTATGTTGGGTTTTTATTTTTATTTTTTTTAAATATTAGATGGAAATCCTAGTTCTCCAAGAACTCCAAACTGTCTTTATTTATGGGTTAAAGGTTTTTTTTAATCTTAGATGGAAATCCTAGTTCTCCAAGTACCAGGCCTGAACCTGTGAGACTTCCTCGCTGCCTTCGTTGCCTGCTGCTTTCGAGGTGCCTTCTCACCAGTTGATTTACGGGGCAGTCTGCTTTGTTCGGTCCATCTCTGAAAATACACATTTTTCAAATTTCGAGGTATCGCACAAATCTCATCTCTACCGTCCGCTCTCCACCCGTCATCGACGGCTCCGTCCTCCCCGCGACGCGGATCGTCGCCTTCCTTACTTGGCGCGTTGGCTAGGTCCTAACCAAACCCTATAACCACTTAGGGGATTTGGAACAAGAAATAAGAAATAAGAATCTTAGGGGATTTCGAACAAGAAATAAGCAAGAGGGTTGAAGACTATTCATATTAAAAAGCAAAAACCAATAGTGGTATAGAAGTAGTGATTGATAAACCTAAGCAAGATAAGCAATGTTGACAATTTTTTTTGATAAAAATAGAAACTAAACATTGGCGTACGAAACCTTTAACCAATAAGCTTTTTTTTTTTATTTATAACTGTCTTTATTTATTTATGTTCTGTGTGTTTGCTAGTCAATCCATCATTGTACTTCCTTGCACCTATAATTATAACTAATGGAATTAAAAGAAAATGATGTGTGTCTTTGGTTGTGTGACCATCATTTTGAAACTCGTCAAGAAGGTCATAAAAGAAGGAAATATATGACCACATGGGTTAAAAAGCATTTCCCAGAAAATGTAAAACGTCGTGCTATTGTATTCCTTTTCGAGCATGTGTTCGTACAAGCTCAACCATGCTCTTCTATTCCTCCCTGACCTTGTTCGAGCTTTAAGCTTGAATGGATTGATGCGGGCAGCTTATTAACTAGTATTTCTAAATTTGGGCGTATAACCAAAACTGATCAAGAAAACCTCGCCATCATCTATTTTTTATATATCTGATAGCAGTTCTATGTTTTTAAGGGTATATCCATATCTAAGACGAAAAAACAGAGGCAACAATGGCATAATGTTGTCTCAGAGACCTTGTCGGGCAGATTAGCTGAAGAATTACTTACAGAGGCATAATTCCCTTTTTGATATCGTCTCTTTCCCAGGTTGTTGATTGCCACTAGAGTGAACTGGCTCTTTAGTTCGAAGTTACCTACTTTCCGATGGCTCCAGGTATAGGAAATTTAGGGTTCTTTTATCAATAATTGACCCACTTCCCATGTATTTTTACTTAATTCTTTTATTTATCCCACCTCCCGTCTAGTACAGTCTCAGGAATAGTAATTTCCGAAACTCCAGTGATACGGGCTCCACCCACTACACATCGAAAAAAACTGGGATACTGAGAGTTTACTGTGATTCACAATTTTAATTCTACCAACATAAAACTGGCATACTTAGAGTTTACTGTGATTCACAATTCTAATTCTGTCAACATTAGGCTATTTAAATTATTTGTATTATGCTTAATGGCTTTAAGGCTTTATATTAACTTTTTCTTTTTAACTTAACTTTTGTAATTCCCTGAATGCAATTTTCTTTTTAAATTAACTTATTTAATTCCCTAAATAAATCCAATTTCAAATAGGCAATACATAAACACACTAACGCTCTTTCTTTCGCTCGATTACAAATAATAAACATTACCCATTATTACAAATATCATAATGTAATAAATCACTGGGTTTAAGGAACATTGGTTATTTCATTATTATTTTTTGTATTTAATCCCAACACGTAGGCCCACGGGCGCCTGAAAAGAAAAGCAGTGGATTCAAATGTTGTCATAGAAAAAAGATATTTGCATTTCTGTCATCGCAGTATTGTTTGAACTATATGTTTATCATTAGCATCTGAACTCCCCACCTCAGCAGCCCACTTTAGTTTTTCAGTACATTATATGCCTGTTCTATATATGGACTGTGTCTATGTTTATCAATAGCGTTTGAACTCCCATTAATTCAACGTACCTCGGCCCTCCGTCCATTTTAGTTCTTCAGTAGATTATATGCACGTTTTATATTTCTTTTCAATCGAGCTTGGGGAACTTACGTTTTCTCACCTTCTATAACCTGAGTTTGTTATGGGTTAGCCTTCTTGATTATTTATTTTTAATAAGATCAAAAGAATTAGAGTTTTCGTAAAGGAGGATTCAGGGTTTTATTATTGGATTATCTTAAATTGTTTATCTCTAAATTTTATAATATTTATGTATATATTATGTATTTTATATTTATTTGTTTTTTCATTTATAAAGTTTATTTGTAAATATTTTTAGTTATTTATTTTTAAATATATGGATTTTTTTTATTTTTTTATTTTTAATGAAAAATAAG
>ML777001.1:28504-48809 GCA_009831015.1 Picea engelmannii
ATGTCGGGAACATATCGTGACCGTCGGATTTCCTAACTACAAATGCATACTAATGCATACTAAAGAAACACACTTTTACCTAATGACATATTAGACCAAGTAGATCTTAACTAACTCCTAAGTGTCTAAATATCCTAACATTTTATGCTATCATCCAGGCATTGAAGAAATGGAGGCATTACTTAATACCGAAGGAGTTTCTCTTGTACAGTGACAATCATAAATTGTAGTTTGTGACTCAACAAGAGAAGTTGAATCAGAAACATGTCAAATGGGTTGAGTATATGCAGAATTTCAGTTTTGTGATAAAACATATTTCTGGTACTGCTAACAAAGTTGTTGATGCTTTAAGCAAAAAATGTTTGCCTGTTGCAGGAGTTCAAAGTTAAAACGTTGGGTTTTGATGATCTTAGGGACATCTATGCTAATGATCCAGATTTTAAAGAAGCGTATGAAGCAGCTGGGAATCCAATTCTTAGAGACAGAAAGCCGTGGATAGAATACATGATCTAGGAAGGATTGTTGTTCAGGGGAAATCAACTGTGTATTCTGAAATGCTCGAGGAGGGAGAATTTGTTGAAGGAGTAACACAGTGGAGGATTGGTCAGACATTTAGGTCATGAAAAAACATTTGTGAAGTTGAATGAGTCATATTTGTTTCCATGAATGCGAGCGGATGTCAAGAGATTTGTAGACAGGTGCAGAATTTTCCAGCATTCGAAGGGAAGGAAGCAGAATGCAGGGTTTTATCAACCATTGCCCATACCAGAAAGGCCGTGGGATGCGCTTAGCATGGATTTTGTATTAGGGTTTCCAAGAACACAAAGAGTTTGTGATTCAATCTTTGTGGTGGTGGATATATTTTCCAAAATGGCACACTTCATTCCATGTCAGAAAACCAATGATGCAACTCACATTGAAAATCTGTTTTTCAAAGAGGTCATTTGACTTCATGGGTTGTCAAGGATTATAGTTTCGGATCGAGACACCAAATTCATAGGGAAATTTTGGAGGACCTTATGGAAGAAGCTAGGAACTAACTTGGCATTTAGTTTGGCTTATCATCCTTAGACGGATGGACAGACAGAAGTGGTCAACATAAGTCTAGGAGACTTGATGAGAAGCTTGGTGACAGAGCACCATAGCCAGTGGGACAACATATTACCACAGGCAGAATTCATCTATAATGACTCATTTAATAGGAGCATAAGACAAAGTCCATTTCAGGTTGTCTATGGCATGTAGTTGAGGGGAATTTCTGAACTGATGGTTTCAGAACAGACTGCGACTAGGAGTGCTAGTGCAGAGGAATTCGCAGAGGCAATGAAAGAACTTCACAGCCAGGTGAAGGAGCGACTGCTGGAATCAAGCAAGGAATATAAGTGCAGAGCCGATCAACATAGAATACAACTTCATTTTGAGGTTGGTGATCTGGTTCTGGCACATTTGAGAAAAGAAAGGTTCCCTAGAGGAACATATAATAAACTGAAGATGAAGAAAATCAGGCCATGTAGGGTCTTAAATAAAATTGGGACAAATGCTTACGAGATTGAATTACCCGATGGGATCAGAATCTCTTCGATATTCAATATCTTGGATTTGTAACCATATAAAGTTGAGAAAATAGATACTGGAGATGAGAAACCAGTGATCCAGTGGATGAAACAGATGCCAGTTGCAGATAATCCGCAGATGGAGTGCATACTAGACAAGAGAGTGAGAAAGAGGACCAGGCAAAGGGAATACTTCGAGTATCTGGTCAAATGGAAGGACCATCCAGTTGAAGATGCTAGATGGGAGAGCGAAGCAGAGATACATAAGCATGCACAGACCGTGCAGGAGCTCATGGATAGGAGCCCATGAAAGTTTTCAAGGGAGGGAGTATAATGTAGGAGCATCGCCAACATCAAGCGAGCCAGCACATAAGGCAAGAGACAACTGGACAAGCGCCAGCACAAATTTTGAAATTTACCTTGGCATTGTTGCGTGAACATAAATGTAGAAATTTAATGAAGCGCACTTGTATAATGTAAACGGACCTTGAGCGGATTACTCTCATCCTTAGTAGATAGAAGGAATTTATAATAGTTAATGCGAGTAGATAGAATTTAATTCTAGATTAGACAGTTTTAAAGTAGAAGAGGGAAACAAGATATAGACACCCTCATTGTGTATTGTATCATTAGTTAGAAGCATTGGAGCAAGAGCATGCAAAGAGTTGTGTAAGAACACCCATGTACAGATATTTGGATTAATATAAGAGATTGATTCAAATTCATGGTTTTGTGTATATTCTCTGTGTATTGATGCTGAATGATATGCTCATGAATGTTTTCTTCCTGTTATACATTTGCTTTATATGCTATGTATATGATTTCATGTTTGAGTTTGAAGTCTGAAGGGAAGAAGGAATGAGTTTCAATTGTTTCTCTATCTAAGCTAGATTTCCTGTAAGGAGAGTAGTTGAAGTGTCTGCAAGGAGTGCATTGACAGAGGGTTCAGATAGAGATAACTTTTTTTCTCATCTCCGTAGGAGTGCAGTTGAGCACAGGAGTCGTGCAAGGAGTGCGCAGGACGAGCGAAGTTCAAGGTTGTGAACCTGAGTGAGGGTTGAAGGACTGTTGCTGCAGGTGTACACAGAGTCGAAAGGATTCAAGCACTTGAAGTGTTTAAGGTTTTCCACAAGGAGTGCACGCAAGAGTATTTTCCAAGGCTTAGAGTTACAAGGAAGCTCAAGGAGGATAGGGATTTCGAAATTTGTTGAAGGACAGTGTAGAGAAGTTGTGCTTTGAAGAGTTAAGCAGTTGTCGTAAGTTCACACTGCAGGTGGACGATTTCTGGGAGGAACACTTGGTCATTCGCAGGAATCATAAAGGAAAGATGGATGGTCAGAATTCCTTGAGGGGAATTTGTGAAGTCTCGTGAGCCATTAGATCTCACAGAGGTGTAGGGGAGATACAACGACATATTCTCTAAAGGTTCAAAGCTCAGGAGGGGTAGGATCGTAGATCTGAGTCACGAGGACCGTCAAATTTACACGTGGAATCATGCATCGGGTTTTTGTAGGTTTAAGTCCCGTAACTATTGAAACAGGAATCAAGAAATCATGAAACGCGATAACTGGACAACTAGGATATTTTGTGTGGGGCCACAGCAAAAATCGATGAGTGGACAGGTGGCACAGTATATCGAAGTTTCATGGTGAGAAGGCCCGAAACATATTCATTAGAATTCATGATATTGTGAACTCTGAAATGTCGATTGAGTGAAGGCACCCTTGAAAATTCAACTCGTGAGTGCATCAGTGTTTTGACATATTGGGGTTCGGGAGTCGAAGAGACAAGCTGTTGGACATCACAAGTGTTGAAATCACGATAGGGAAAGTCCTGATAGGAGAAGCAAAAGGTCAGCATTGACTGAGGTGTCGTTCTTGGCGATCTGAGAGTACAACGTTTGAACACTAACCTCGCGAAGTCGTGAAGTCCGATCCCCGAGTGTGAAGAGGGGATCCTACGAAGATTTTTTGTGGGTGCAAATTTCTCGATAGGGAGATAGAAGAACCTTTTGAAGTTCTTTAGGATGAGAAGGAAGAAAAGATCCTGAGCTGACATAGACCTTCCGACCTATGGGTTGTGAGGAAGGGCGTCGACATCAGAAACTCAAGAGGAATAATAGCCAGATTCCAGGTTTGCATATCTGGTTTGATATTTTTATTGTTTCTTAAGTATTGAAAAACTTTAGATTTTATTAATGCTAGGAATAAATGAATAATTAGTAGCATGTACTATTAAATTCTTATTGTACTAGTAATATGAACTAACATCTCGTCTAGGAGATATTTCCTATTCTTGTTCTCACACATGAAACCTTGGTAATGCTATAATGAATTACCATGAAATTGATATGTTCTTATATAAAATGTTGTTATATTGGAATTACTTTTTCTCTTGTTGTTTCTATTTTGGGAAGGTTATCCTATATATTCCAGGAAGGTTACCACAGAAAAGAAATACCTGAAAAGACTCATAGGGAGTCAAACTTTAGAGGGATTTAGTGATCAGGAAGAAGAAAGGTTTCGTGAAACTTTCCAGGTTGCATAGGAACATGTAACAAACAAAAGTGTGGTTTTAGGATTCTCTCATTTAAAGGAAGTTGATAATTGAATTTGAAAAGAAGGATAGTGTAGGACTTTCTCTTGAGTTGTAGGCATTTCTCTCAAGTTGTAGGCATTTCTCTCGAGTTGTAGACCTTTGTGCTAATTTATATGCCTTTGTGTTGATTTGTAGGATTCATGCCCAGTTGTAGGCCTTTGTGCCAAGTTGTAGGCTTCATGTTGATTTGTAGGCCTTTCTGCCTAGTTGTAGGATTCATGTCAAGTTGTAGGCACTCTTGCTAAGTTGAATGTCTTTTTGAAAAGTTGTAGGCTTTATGTCAAGTTGTAGGCCTTTTTCTTGAGTTCTAGGCTTCATGTCGACTTGTAAGCATTTGTGCCAAGTTTTAGGCTTAATGCTAAGTTGATGTATTTATGTTGAGTTGTAGGCTACTCTAGTGAGATGGTCTAGTATGCCAAGTTGTTGCTACACCGATGAGGCAGTATGGTACATTAGTGGTGTAAGAAAGAACCTATATGGGTGTGATGGTGTTGCTTGTAATATGATCTGGGTGATCGTGAGATAGAATGTGTATATTTGTTGATGCTATTGATATGGAAGACCATGTAGGTATGGCCCATGCCATGTGGGATGGATGGATAATAATGACACTAATGATGATATTCACGACATGGGTGTAGCCATGGGTGAGCATGTCATGCAGGTGTATCCTATGATGATGATGGTGACACAAACTATGAGGTGTAGCTCTAGTGTTCTCTAGTGGTTTGTGGCCCCTAGATGATATTGGAAGGTCCACATGGGTTTAGTCATGTGTAATGTAATGATGCTACCAGTAGCATGGTCTGTGTAACCATGGAAAGAGGATCATGTCATAACGAGAAAGGATATGAATATTAGAAGGGAAAATCATGGTTAAATACCTCATTATCGAGGAAAAAGGTATAAAGGACCTTACTCAAACATTTTCATATCTTACTAGGTGTGATATCCTCGAATTATTCAAAAAATAAATATTTCCAAACTTGATTTAAAAAAAAAAAAAATCCATTTATGGAAATTCGAATTAAGAGTTATGGAAGTATGTAATTATTATTTTTATGACTGTTGGAAAAATATTTGACTTTCCAACTGTCCTCTTTTGATGGACACATGTATGAGACAATATTTTTTAATAAATTAAATGATAGAAAAAAAATGAAACGGGCAAGTTAACAATAGTTGACTATGACTCCATGACTGGGGAATAGGTTTGAGTTAACCCAGAGATGACTTTTACAAGTGTCGGAAGTTGAGTTTTGTCACTAGCAACCCCTAAAAATCATGGATTTGTAAAGCAGTGAATTTCACAAGGAGGGAAATGAATGGAAAGTCCTAGGCATGAGATAAATACAACATATGTGGGAGGTAGGATGTTTCCTAGTATGTTTGGAAAGAGAATTGATTTTGTTGTTATGAACGCATCTATTTTTAGGGAAAACATTTTCTGAACTGTTGAAGGTGAACAATGGCTAAGGAGTGTTACTCAGTTTTCCCTTATGAAGTCATCATCAGAATAGGGGATGGTCGGGACAAGTGATAGTGGTATTTATGTTTCTACGTTTGGGAGGATCATGGTTGTTCTGTTTGTTTTCAAACATTAGTATTCAGATATGTATCACATCTATGTACTTTTATTTTTAGTGTTATATGGTTGAATTTGTATGGTATATGTTATATCTATATCTATCTATATATATATATATATATATATATATATATATATATATATATATATATATATCATAATCTATTTAATTGGAATGCATAGCCATGATGAATCTGTGGCTTGCCACTATTTAGAAATACATGTTAGTGTTGTTTTCTCTAAAGTGTTATAGTTTAATGTATATATATATATATATATATATATATATATAAATATATAGATAGAAATATGTGTATATTTTCCTCTTGTTCATAGTAGACTTATTGCATTTCTTATTGTTCAATTATTGTACACAATCAAATTACTTCAGAAAGAAACAAGTATAAATAGACTGTATCGAAGCTCCTACTATCATCTTGAGTATAGGTAGAAAAGAATAAAAAGTCCCATAATACATTATTTTATCTATATTTGCAGAAAGACATATGATACAGTAGATCTCAGAACATTATGAGAAAAATAAAATTATATAGTCAATAGGTCACTGGACAAAAATTGTGCATTTGGGGTTTCCTTAGACCCAAGAACTTTGTAGATAGTTTAAACAAAATTTTAAAGAGTCTACATCAAACTATATGTAAAAAAAGAAAGTAAGTGCATGGTTTGGTGAAAGGAATTCATAGAACTCGAATACCTTTTGGTTGTAGGACACCTTTTTCACCAAGTTGAACTGATGTTTTTAACCTGAAAGGGGCAAGGAGAAAGTTCTAATATCAAAACTAGATTTCAATTAACTACAAGAATAAGATAATAAAAATAAGTTGAATTCGTAACTTATCTTGGATCAGATTGAATTCTAGATTTTCTTTATGTTTCCTCGTGAAATAATCAATCTGTGACTCAGGGGAGGAGTGGGCTTGTAAGCATCTAATGGGTTCCCTTGCAAGAAAAAGGGACCCATCATCAAAATATATCTGTGCACAAATTCAGTTATTATTTAAAGAGAGAAAAAAAAACATTAATATAGTTTTTTTTATTTCATAAATCTTGTACATGTTCTCTAACAACTTTAGAATATAAAATACAGAGAGTAGTTATAAAGAAATTACAAAATGTAATCAAAGAGAGGAAACATCGCAAATGAATAATTAGCAGAGAGGTAGTGACAATAAGTTTATTTATATATTACAAAGGCTAAAATGATAAAATATTGTCATTGAACAAATCTATATTACATACTAATAATTGAAAGAATTAATGTGAAGTAATTACCAAAATTCTTTCTAGGGGCCAAATAACGGAGAGAGTTTTACTGAAAATAAATTAGAACCAAATCAGAGTTAGAAAATGAGACAGAACTACCATTAGTTCCTCTTATTACATTGATGAAATTCCCCTTTGGAATGTAAATACCAATGAGTTTTTACATAGAAGAAATCTTATAGTAAATGATTCTGACATAGGTAAATAATTGCAGTAAGACAATTGTTAATCGAGAGGTATTTATAGAGACGCAAAGGGAACTGATATGGGTACATTTCTTTATTCTAGTAAAAACCTATTTATTTTTTGAAATTTATAATCATGCTCAAAACCCATGCAAAACCATTTCATCGTACATACAACAAGAGGATGTTACGAATGATTGCGGGTATGGTACAACAAGAAGTAATGAGAAGACCCTTTAATATAAAACATTCAATTAAATTCCGAGTCTTATGAAAACACTTATACAAGGAATATCTAGTTATGCAGATGGAATCTTGATTTAGAAGAATCGAAAATATCCAGGGAAGAATTTATAGAAACAACATTTAAACAGAGACCGAGTTATACATTTTTACACTGACGAGATTTTGATTTGGAGAACGTTATACTCAATGAATAACTGTAAATAACATTTGATAGCACTGTAATGAATAAGTAATGTATTAACATATTTATAAAAAATAGACAGAGTTGGAATATAAGGTAGTTATTTGAGAAAAAATGACAAGACTATAATGAACTTTAGTACAACCAGCATCAACGTCGAGGGTTACTATAGTGTACCCTTTTAGTATCCAGGTTTCCCAACCCCTCAGTTTACCATTCAGTACATGGAAGTTTACATAATTGGTACAGGAATTTTAAGCACATGCATTTAAACAGAATTAAACACATTTAAAAATACATAGTGAGACATATCTGGTTACTCCTATAATTAACATTCCATAGCATTCAACAGTAACTCTTTTACACAGCGGAAAACATGATACATGAACAACACAGTCATGCCAAATGTGTTAAAAACATAATTCAGAATACTTATCTTTTATTAGTTGGAGAAATCACCAACCAAGTGCAGGCCTTCCACGAACCTCCCAGCCTTAGACCACACTGTTCATCCGCTCAACAGTAGGTCACCCCCGAGCTGGGACCGAGCTCCACCCCAAGGCAAGAATCCTAGGCTAGGCTGAGGTTACGGGAAGATAACAAATTCACATTCACCAGGAAGAAGCTCTCCTAGGAATCTCCCATGCTCACTGCACACAGACCCTCATTCCCCACATGCCTACTCCACCCCAGGGGAGTGCACCTTCTCTGTCACCTAGACAGTCCTTCGGCTGCCAGTCCCCCTTACCTTGGGTTATAGGAACAGACCGGACCAGAAGTCTCTGGTCTCTATGGCATCTACGGGGATTTCTCCCAGGAGTTCTCTTCTCCCTCTGCGCACTCTCTCACCTAGAGGAGTCACTCAGAGGCCAACAAGCCTCACGCAATCTAGTACTACATGGTCACAACAATCCATAGGAAGCATAGACACAGGTTTCCCCAAATCAATTCAGCAATCATTGGATGATCTCACAACAATCATTTCGGAGCAGGGACTTCACACACAGGCTAACTCGGCTTCCCTGAACCCCAAGATTCCTTCCCGAACTCCTCACTGGCTTCTGGCAAGCTGGGAAATTACACTCACAGGTTATCTCAGAGACAAAAATATACTTCAAAGCTCTCAACAGAGAGTGTACATGGATCTTCCACGCAAAACACAGGCTTCCTCTTTGTAACTGACATACACGGGGCTTCTTGCAGACTGGCTCGTATTGTTTTTCCCATAGGAAATCGAGTCGAATGGAATGAGAACCCCCCCTCACGGCTTGCTGCCTCTATTTTATTTGCATGCACCAGGGTTGACACATGTCACCCTGGGAACTGCATGCATTCCATCCGTACACCTTCTTCCCACCACTTGGGAACTCACGGGTCCTTCCAAAAGGACTTAGGATAAAAGAATGTGCACAGGATTTTTAGGAAATAATACTTAAAATATTATTCCAGTCCTACGCCCCCTAAGATTAGCCCCTAGGCTCATCACTCAGCCCCTTTCCCACCTTCCAGCCCTTGATCCCTTGCCCATTCTGTGGACGCTCAGTCCCCCATCACTCATTCATCGTGGTCCGTTTGCACTGGCGGTATTTATATTTTATTAATTGACCTGCATACTTACAAGTACATCAACATGATCCTAGCCTTCAACACTTAGGCTCCCTGGCCTAACAAAACACATAAGCCTACATCTTATACAAAACTTGGCTCACCAGCCTATAGAACATATTTACAATTCTTTGCATATAGCATGATCTGTAACGGGGCTCGGCCTTGGGGACACTACAATCCCCCTCCCCTTATTTTTACACTGTCCTTAGTGCAACTTACACTGCCTCTGCATGTCCTTCAAAATTTTCAAAAAGATGCGGGTACTCTGCCCGCATAATATCTGCATGCTCCCATGTCGCGTCCACTGGACCTTTACAAGCTCTATGGCTCGATTTTGGAGCTACTTGTTTTTCTTGTCCAATATGCGCATAGGATGCACTTGCAGGACACCTTCTGGTTCCACCTGAATCATAGTCCAATCGATAACATGATTAGCATCAGGTACATATTTCTTAAGAAGTGAAACATGAAACACATTATGTACAGTCATAGATGCAGGTAATGCAAGCATGTATGCAACTGGCCCAATCCTTTCTAGGATCTCAAATGGCCCACAGAATCTCACTGCCAACTTGGCGCAACTTCCCAATTTCAGGGAACTCCTGCTAGCTTTCACTTTCAGGAAAACATGGTCACCCACTTTGAATTCTTTATGGGTTCTGTTACTATCAGTGTAAATTTTCTGCCTGTCCTGGGCAGCTTTCAAATTCTGTTTGATTTTGATCATCTGATCTTCCATCTCTTTGAGTAGTTTAGGTCCAACTACTACTCTGTCAACTGGATTATCCCAACTCACTGGAGTGTTGCACCTTCTTCCATAAAGTGCTTCGAATGGGCTCATCTTCAGTGATGCATGGTACCCATTATTGTAAGCGAATTCTACCAAATGTAGGTAGTCTTCCCACCTTGATGGTTTATCGATCACATGCATTCTCAGCATGTCTTCGATTAATCTGTTTACTCTTTCTGTCTGTCCATAAGACTCAGGATGATACGATGTACTAAAGTTCAGATTCATTCCAAATCCTTTGAACAGTCCTTTCCAGAAATTCGAAGTGAATTTCGGGTCCCTATCAGACACAATTGTCCTAGGAATTCCATGCAAGCATGCAACTTCTTTTAGGAAGATATCAGGAACATCTACTGCTCTATGGGTGGTTTTTAGTGGAATAAAATGGGCAGCTTTAGTAAGCTTGTCCACCACCACCATGATTGAATCATGTTGCTTGCTTGTTCTGGGTAATCCTGTGATAAAATCCATTGTTACCACATCCCATTTCCACTCAGGAATAGGTAAAGGCTGCAACAACCCTGCTGGGTGTCTGTGCTCAGCCTTGACCTTCTGACATTCCATACATCTGTTGATGTATTCAATAATTTCCTTCTTCATACTTGGCCAAAAATAATGGCTTTTGACTGCTGCCACAGTCTTTTGATACCCAGGATGACCAGCATAAGTCACATTATGCATTTCCTTTAGAATTGCCAGCTTCAATTCTCTGTCATTAGGTACATACACTCTATTTTTGTACAAAAGTAAATCATTAGTTCCCAAGGTATAACTTTCCTTGGTTTGCAGTTTCTCATGCTACTGTAGCTTTGCTACCAATCTTTGGTACTGCAAATCAGCATTTGCAGCTTCAAGAATTTTGTCTTTCAACTTAGTTCTGTACATGCTAATGGTTGTAGCATGTAATTCATGCACTTTTCTACTGAGTGCATCAGCCACCTTATTGTCTTTCCCTTTGATATACCTGATATCAAAGTCATATTCACACAGAAATTCCAGCCATCTAATTTGTCTGGCATTTAAGGTTGGTTGATCAAATAAATATTTCAGACTGTTGTGGTCTGTTCTTAATTCGAATTTCTTACCCATGAGGTAATGTCTCCATTTCCTTAAATCATGGACAACTACTGCCAGATCTAAATCATGAGTGGCATAATTATTTTCATGCTCTTTCATCTTTCGAGATTCATAAAAAACTACAAATCCTTCTTGGCTGAGAACTCCTCCCAGCCCCTCCTTACATGCATATGTGCATACTACATAATCCTTACTTGGATCAGTGATCCTCAGGATTGGAGCACTTGTTAGCAGCTGCTTCAATTGCTGGAAGCTTCTCTCACATTGTTCAGTCCACTGGAACTTCTTCCCCTTCCTTTGCAAAGAAGTGATAGCATGAGCTATTCTTGAAAATCCAGCTATGAACCTCCTATAATAACCTTCCAGACCCATAAAGGATCTAACTTCTGTCACATTTCTTGGTGTTGGCCACTCTTGAATGGCCTATATCTTCTCATGATCCACAACGATCCCTTCTTTGGAAATAGTGTGTCCCAGATAATGGATCTTCTTTTGGTAAAATGAGCACTTGCTCAGTTTTGCATACAGCTGGTGTTCTCTCAACACCTGCAGCACCATTCTAAGATGTTGTTCGTGTTCTTCCTTTGTCTTGGAGTACACCAAGATATCATCCAAGAAGACTATGATTAACTTGTCCAGATAATTTTTGAACACTCCATTCATTAAGCACATGAAGACAACAGGTGCGTTGGACAGTCCAAATGACACCACTGTAAACTCATAGTGACCGTACCTTGTTCTAAAGGTGATTTTGCTGATGTATTCATCTTTTATCCTCAATTGATGATATCCAGATCGAAGATCTATTTTCAAAAACACTTTTGCATCCTTTAACTGATCAAAAAGATCATCAATCCTTGGCAGAGGATATTTTTTTTTTACAGTGACTTTATTCAACTGCCAAAAGTCAATGCACAATCTCAGCGTTCCATCTTTCTTCTTCACAAATAGGACCGGGGCTCCCCACGGTGACACGCTGGGAAAAATATACCCTTTCTTTAACAGCTCTTCGAGATGCAGTTGCAACTCCTTCAGCTCTGGTGTGCTCATTCTATATGGAGCCTTTGAACTTGGAGCTGCTCCAGGCATCAGATTTATAGAAAAATCGATGTCCCTCTTTGGAGGTAGTCCAAGCACCTCCCAAAACACATCTTCGAATTCTTTGAGCACCTTGTGGTCTTCCATATTTGAGACCACATCTTGGAATACTTCTTCCACCTGGGCTGCAAATAATTGACTGACTTTCCGGTAACATTTATTCAGCTGCATAGATGAGATTTCCCCCACAGCCACAGCTCTAGGGATTCCTTGGACTGTTACCTGATTTCCTTCTTCGTTCAAGCATGTGAACCTCTTATTTCGGCAATCCAGAAGGGCATGGTGCTAGTCCAACCAGTCCATCCCAATTAAGCAATCATATGAGCCTAAAGGCAAAATGTTCAATTCATCCTTAGTGCTCATTCCTTTCATGTCCACTGAACAAGACTTAACCAACTCAGTGACCTTCCTCTTGGTCCCTGTGGCTAACTGCATTAACCAAGACTTTTCATGTTTTCTCCTCGTTAGATGAAAACTTTCCACCACCCTAGGATATACATAACTATGGCTAGCCCCTGAATCAATCAAAATAACAAGTGGTCGATTGTTGATCATACCTTCCACTTCAATCATGTGTGATTGAAATTCTGCTTGCTTGTTGTCCAGGGCTGTGTAGATCCTCAGCATTCTGCTGCCCATATCCTCCACTGTTTCATCTTGCTGAACAGTATGGACAGTTCTTGCTTTGTCTTTTCTGTGGGGGCAGTCTCTGTACCTATGATTCCCTTTACAGCCCCAACACTCCATGGTTGGAGGCCTTGAAATTTGTTCACTCCCTTCAACTTTCCTGGGCTCTTTAAAAGATGACTGTCCCCAAGGAATTTTTCTGAAAAAGGAAGGCTTTCTTCCCTTCTACCTCTGTTCTTTCTTAAAACTCTTCTGGTTATCCCAAGCCTTCTGAAAGGTAGGCTTTTCTCTTTGTTGTTCATATAGGCATTTCTCCCTTCTTATGGTTTCTTCCATGGTCGTAGGATCATTGTATTGAATCTTGTCACCAATGGAAGGTGGAAGTCCACTCAGATACCTCTGAATCTTGACAGCCTCATCCTTGATAAATGGAACATACTTCAACAGTTCCAGAAAACTTCGCTCATACTCATCAATGGTCATATTGCCCAATTTGAGTTCGAATAACTCCTTCATCTTTCTATCATAGTACCTTTTTGTCAGGTATTTCTTCTCGAAATACCCCTTAAACTCCTTCCACGTGACCTCTTTCTCTCTGATGTGTTGCACTTGCACAAACCGATCCCACCACATCGACGCTTTTCCTTTCAGCTGGTACATTGCAATTCTTCCCTCTGCATGAGTGGAATAATTCTGTAGCTGGAAATATTTCTTCATGCCAAGAAACCATGTCTCAGCATATTCCTCCTTCTTATGCTCCCCATCAAATGTTGGAGGTTTAATTTTATTCGTTTCTCCTTTCAATTCCTCCCTTCCAGATTTCTGATGTTTTCTGGTAGGTGATGGGCTTGAACTACTGTGTGTCTTACTGCCAAAACGTTTTTGGGAGCGACTGTGATGTCGGCTACCACTCCTCGACCTGCTTCTTCTCTCATGAGTTCTGCGACTCTCTGTCGTACTTGAGTCTCTTCCTTTCTCAAGTTTCTTCTCTATTCTTTCTAGACTCTGCATGAATCTTAAGTTTAATTTCCCTTGTCGATCTCTGACTTTCATGAGATTTCAGCTATCAGCTCGGCGTTCCTTGGCCTCTCTTTGTAACCCTTCAATGATTTTCATCATATGTCCTTCCTTATCCATCTCTTTTCCATGCCCATTAGAGTGCGATCCTTCGACTCCCTGGTTAACATCCTTTCCTTCCTGTTCATCCTCCATTTCAGGGATAATTGGCATTCTTCCCCACTCCATACTTGGCGTTGATTATCTGGATTTTTGGCCTTCGCTGAAATCTGCACACGCACTCTGCAATTGAATTTGAAATTTGTCAAGCCATTAATCTTTATGAACAATCCGCAACATTCATAATTAATATGAACAAGAACAAAAGTTATTTTAGCTTTACAAGTTTTCTGAGCTCTGTCCGGCTCTGCATTTTTTGGGTGTTC
Source organism: Picea engelmannii (assembly GCA_009831015.1). Classification (NCBI taxonomy): domain Eukaryota; kingdom Viridiplantae; phylum Streptophyta; class Pinopsida; order Pinales; family Pinaceae; genus Picea; species Picea engelmannii. Next base: position 42,782 of record ML777001.1, read on the forward strand.
GAGTCTTCAATTTCAGTTATTTCGGGACTTCCATTTTCGGGGTCTCGTGATTTCAGATGTCGAGGTTTAATGCCTTCTCGGATTCCTGATCTCCGGTAATCTCTTTTTTATGGGCTGGCCCTCTTGAGCCTAGCTCTCGAAGCATATGACCATGCGCCAAGATCGTGGTTGTTTCCCTCTTGTGTCTACTCCTATCGGAGTTTCAGCCCTTGCACTTCCAACAGACGCATGCCCTCGCAGCTCCCAATTCTCCGATATGCCTTAGTCCTCCAAGCTCAGCCCTGGCCTATGTGACCGCTGACTTGTGACCCTGGCCTTATCCCTTATCGGGGTTCGGGGTTTCGCAATTGTGAATGTGCCAAAATGCTTGACAATGTAATCCTCGATTTCCCAATTTCTAATGGACTCCGTCCATGCTAGCCCTCCAGATTAGAGCCTCACCATACAACCACACTATATGACCTTAATCAAACCACTCATCGGGGTTTCGGGGTTCATAGTTTCATAATGCATGGACTCCTTATCCCCATGATTCCCGATTTCTCGAATCCCGATTTCTGATGGATGAATTTTCTATTGGGACTTTCCCGATGAACCTCAATCACCGATAGATTTACTCCTTGTCGGGACTTTCCCCGATGGCAGATCTCTGCCACGTGTTTCCTAATATAAATAGTTCGGATATTGTCGCGAATTCGCGGATCACGATTTCATGTGACAAGATTTCTACGTGTTCGAGAACTCTGATTCTCCGATTTCTGACTCTGCAGAATCTCCTGACACGTGTCCACCCGAGATTTACAACTATGATCCCTCCTTGGGTTTTTGAGAATCACAGGGTCTCGATTCTCTTGAGTTCTAATATCCTGATGTCTCTTCGGGACTTCTCCTCTACACAAGAGGACTTAAGTCCTGCGCAACTTCTGTCAACTCAAACGGTTGATGGGTAATCCCATAGGGATCTTATGACTCACGATCCTCCAGAGTTTAAACTCCTATGCAGCATTCGAAAGTTTTGAATCTTGTGCACGTTCTCCAGATCTGACGGTTACAAGGGTTTGCCTTCCCTCCCGAACAGATCCGACGATTCTCACACCATCAGTGTAAAAACCTGTCTTCTTGTGGTCGTAGACCATACCAGCTGTAGTTTCACAGCACCGCTAAACCTCCTGAGCTTATAAACGTGGTCAAGCAACTACTTGACGCACTGAAAAAAACCAACATCTGAAATTGGCCATTCCATGCCCAATTTCTCTTCACATTTTCGGTCCAAAGACCGCTGCATTGGCCCATCAAGGCTCAGAGTTGAAACCTTTTCTCTGATACCAATTTGGAGTGTACCCTTTTACTACCTAGGTTTCCCAACCCCTCAGTTTACCATTCAGTACATGGAAGTTTACATAATTGGTACAGGAATTTTAAGCTGATGCATTTAAACAGAATTAAACACATTTAAAAATACAGAGTGAGACATATCTGGTTACTGCTATAATTAACATTCCATAGAATTCAACAGTAACTCTTTTACACAGCGGAAAACATGATACATGAACAACACAGTCATGCCAAATGTGTTAAAACATAATTCAGAATACTTATCTTTTATCAGCTAGAGAAATCACCAACCAAGTGCAGGCCTTCCACGAACCTCCCGGCCTTAGACCACACTGTTCATCCGCTCAACAGTAGGTCACCCCCGAGCTGGGACCGAGCTCCACCCTAAGGGAAGAATCCTAGGCTAGGCTAAGGTTACGGGAAGATAAAAAATTCACATTCACCAGGAAGAAGCTCTCCCAGGAATCTCCCATGCTCACTGCACATAGACCCTCATTCCCCACATGCCTGCTCCACCCCAGGGGAGTGCACCTTCTCTGTCACCTAGACAGTCCTTCGGCTACCAGTCCCCCTTACCTTGGGTTACAGGAACAGACCGGACCAGAAGTCTCTGGGCTCTATGGCAGCTACAGGGATTTCTCCCAGGAGTTCTCTTCTCCCTCTGTGCACTCTCTCACCTGGAGGAGTCACTCAGAGGTCAACAAGCCTCACGCAGTCTAGTACTACATGGTCGCGGCAATCCACAGGAAGCACAGACACAGGTTTCCCCAAATTAGTTCAGCAATCACTAGATGATCTCACAACAATCATTTCGGAATAGGGACTTCACACACAGGCTGACTCGGCTTCCCCGAACCCCAAGATTCCTTCCCGAACTCCTCACTGGCTTCTGGCAAGCTAGGAAATTACACTCACAAGTTATCTCAGAGACAAACATAGACTCCACAGCTCTCAACAGAGAGTGTACATGGATCTTCCACGCAAAACACAGGCTTCCTCTCTGTAACTGACATACACGCGACTTCTTGCAGACTGGCTCATACTATTTTTCCCATAGGCAATCGAGTCGAATGGAATGAGAACCCCCCCTCATGGCTTGTTGCCTCTATTTTATTTGCATGCACCAGGGTTGACACTTTTCACCCTGGGAAATGCATGCATTCCATCCATACACCTTCCTCCCACCACTTGGGAACTCACGGGTCCTTCCAAAAGGACTTAGGATAAAAGAATGTGCACATGGATTTTTAGGAAATAATACTTAAAATATTATTCCAGGCCTAAGCCCCCTAGGCTTTTCCCCTAGGCTCATCACTCATCCCCTTTCCCACCTTCCATCCCTTGATCCCTTGCCCATTCTGTGGACACTCAGTCCCCCATCACTCATTCATCGTGGTCAGTCTGCACTGGCAGTATTTATATTTTATTAATTGACCTACATACTTACAAGTACATCAACAGGCTCCTGGCCTTCAACACTTAGGCTCCCTAGCCTAACAAAACACATAAGCCTACAACTTATACAAAACTTGGCTCACCAGCCTATAGAACATATTTACAATTCTTTGCATATAGCATGATCTGTAATGGGGCTCGGCCTTGGGGACACTACAGTTACATTCTGAGAACAACAAGAGGACACCATAACCCTACTCCAAATGTGGACAATAACAACCTCATACTCAAGAGGATTTAGATTGGACCTTCACTATGGGAAAGAAGAAATGGTATGCAAGGATTCAAGGGAAGATGAACACTCACTCAAAGTCTCTCCTCCATACTCAAAACCTCCCAACCAAGGCCCGCAGACTTACCTTTATGCTTGTTTAAACTTAATTCTAAAGAGATAAAACTAAAGGGTCTAGTTAACCATAAGACTTACAATGAAACCTCAACCCTGGGGATTTTTTTCAAACTTGGAAGAAATCTGAAGGGCAAAGGGTATGTGACTTAAATCATAATAGAGGAAAAAAAAAACACAATCCATTTATATCTTCAAACCCAAACCCAGTTTGATAAAACTTAAAGGGATAACACTAGAAGTGAGAAAAGTATTTTATTACAGTGGGAATTCTATCAATGGTTTGGAACTTGGAAAATGTTAAATTTTTAATTAAAATAAAGTACCAAGGCAAGTGTTTCTCTTCCCTAGGCGCCTAAGGGGAGAAATTGTCGAATGTGGGTCTTAATCAAATTAATTTGTGAGATGCAAATTAAAAGATAAATTTATGATTAAAGTGAGGGTGAGTGAAGAGACACCAAATCTCAGCCACCCATCTAATCTAATCTCAACTGTTAGATTAGAAAACTCCTCACCTTCCTCATGAGGTTGATTAAGGCAAGTGGGTGCACCCATTCTTGGGTAAGAAGAAGTTGAAGAAATCTTGGTGAGAGGCCAAGAGGCTCTTAGTGAGATGCCAAGAGCAAGAGGAAGTTGATGCAACCACAATCTTGTTGAGAGAGCAAGAGACTCTTAGTGAGATGCCAAGAGGTTCTTGGTGAGATGCCAAGAACAAGCAAGTTGCAGCATTCTTGTTGAGAGAACAAGAGAGAGCAGGAGAGAGGTCGAGCTGAGAAGACATATAGCATTTGCTGAAGGATAGAACGCATCCCAAAGCAAAGAGAAATATGGATTTCAGACAGCAAGGAAGAACAGGCTGTATCGTACGGATTTGTGGAGGTCATACAGCATGTAATGTGCACCGAAATTGAGGAGGACAACAACTGCAATTTCTAAGAGTATTGGCATGCATTCCAAGGCTGCCATACAACATTTGTTGGCACAGAAATTGAGGTAACTATTGTAATATATTTCTGAGTGTATTTCCGTACAGTCCATACAATCTTAGCAGAGTTTTGGCATGAATTTTGTGACAGTCCGTCCAACATTAATTGTCGTACAGTTGTACAAATTTCTGGTTCAGAAATTGAGGAGCAAAGCCACAGGAATGTCCAGATAAGTTTGTGTAAATATCTGAAGATGAAAATGTTGTAAAAGAATTTCTCAGAAGATCATAAATAATACAAATCCCTCTCTAACTAGTTTTCCCCTTGTGGGTTTTTCCAGGGTCGAAGTTAGACCGAAAATATTTGTGTCTAATATTTTCTGAGTTTTGCATATTGCTGATATTTTATTTCTGCGTTGAAAATGATGTTCAGAATCCTCATGTTTCAGTTCTGAAATTTATTTTCTGTTAAATTTTTTAGATGCTGAAACACTAGGCTGTAGCATATGCTGAAACACTAGGTTGTAGCATATGCTGAAACATAGTGCTGAGTCTTAAGCTGAAACACCGCTGTGAGCAGATGCTGAAACACCAGGCTGTAGCATATGCTGAAACATAGTGTTGAGTCTTAAGCTGAAACATCGCTGTGAACAGATGTTGAAACACCAGGCTCTAACATATGCTGAAACATAGTGTTGAGTCTTAAGATGAAACACCACTGTGAGCAGATGCTAAAACACCAGGCTGTAGCATATGCTAAAACATAGTGCTGAGTCTTAAGATGAAACACCGTTGTGAGTAGATGCTGAAACACCAGGCTGTAGCATATGCTGAAACATAGTGTTGAGTCTTAAGCTGAAACACCAGGCTGTAACATATGCTGAAACAGTGTTGAAACTGAGTTTGGCATTTAAATTTGATTGAAAAATCAGTGATACTGAAACTGGGTTGGGATTTTGAAAAATTAACATGGTATCAGAGCTGAGTTGAAGAGAAGTAGAATTTTAGTAGACAGAAAATAGGACAGCAGTCACTTCACATGGCATTTTTTTTTGAATTTGTGATTTTGAGCAGAAAGAGGGTCATGGCTACGGTTTTGAGGGTTGAAGACAGACTTGATGGGGCAGCAAATTTTGGTGCTTGGAAGGAGAGGATGATCTTGCTTTTCCAAGAAAACGAGTTGTGGGACATTGTGGAGAATACCACAACTCATCCTATTGTGGTACCTACTGATGCTACTCTTCTTGCAGCCTATAATAAGAAGAGTATCAAGGCTAAGAGATTTATTCTTGATGCCATCAAGGATCACTTGATTCCTCATGTGACGGGGAAGACACATGCCTATGAGATGTGGGAGTCTTTGACTAAATTGTACCAGAGTACAAATGTGAACCGGAAGATGGTTTTGAGGGAAAAACTAAAGAGCATAAAAATGACCAAGGCTGAAAATGTGGTCACATACCTTACTAGATTGACACAGGTGAGGGATGAGCTTGGAGTTGTGGGGGAAGCCATAGCTGGCAATGATCTTGTGAGAACAACATTGAATGGTGTTTCCAAACAATGCGCTATTTTTGTGGAGGGCATTGTTGCTAGGGAGAAGCTTCCCAGTTGGGATCGTCTTTGGGATGACTTTGTTAAGGAGGAGACCCGGAGAGGTTATGTGCATGGCAGTTCATCTACTGGTCATGAGGAGGAGAATGTGGCTCTTGCTACCACTAGCAAGAAGAAGTTCAGAATGGGTCAAAAGGGAGGACAGAAGCCCAAGGGTGAAGGGAAGAAAGGCATGAGCAAAGTCAAGTGATTTTCTTGCGATAAGTTTGGGCACTATGCAGGACAGTGTCCAAACAAGAAGAATAAACAAACAACAGCTTCAGCAGAAGTGGAAGAGTTTTCCACCAAGTTTGACAAGGAATTTTCCTTGATTGCGTGTCTATCATCAAGGACCACTACTCTCGATACTTGGT
>ML777001.1:61210-127007 GCA_009831015.1 Picea engelmannii
AGAACTAAATATGAATATAGCATAGAAAAACCTCAAAATAAGTACTCAAAGCCTTGAAAAAGAGACAAATTCAAATAATAAGCCTCTTCGAGGGGGAAACCTCCTTATGCCCACATAAATGTACAATTTCAAGATGATTCCAAATAAAAATGTCTCCTTGGTTTATATAGGAGACTAGGAGGTATAATTACAACTAATGGACTAAAGCTGACATAAATAAAATAACATTACTAATGTAATATTCCCCAATTAAGGGGTAATGAGCCAATATCAGGGCTTAACATGCCCCTCCCCTTGAGACAAGTGTTGTCCACAATGCTTGAGTAACTCTAGATGCTTCTGTATAAAAGAATCATCTTCCCAAGTGGAATCTTCAGCTGATAGTTTCCTCCATTTAATGAGATACGTTGAAATGGATTTATTCCTCACCTGGAAAACTCTTGTGTCAGTGATGGCTTTAGGCTCCAATATGATTTTTCCTTCCTCGTGAAGTTCTGGAAATATAGTTAGAACTGGGAACTGGGTGTACTCGTGAAGGTGCAGGCAATTCCAATTTGTATGCCATAGTACCAATATTTTGCAACACCTTATAAGGGCCATAATACTTTGGTGATAATTTATTATCCTTTTTGGCTTGCTTGAGGACATTTGTTTGTATGGTTGTAGTCTTAAAAACAACCAATCCCCTATTTCAAAACTTCTTTCACTACGATGTTGATATGCTTGTTGTTTCATGTGATTTTGTTCCATGGCCAGGTTGTCCTTTAAGATTTGGAGAACTTGTTGTTGATGCTCGATGTGATCTTCCACTGCTTGAACCTTAGATTTTTATTTTAGAGAAGAAGTGATGGAAGGAGGGTGGTATCCATAGAGTTCCATAAATGGTGTCATTTTTGTTACAGTATGAAAGGAAGTGTTATACCACCATTATACCAAGGGTAACCATTTGAACCATTATATTTGTTTATCAGAGATAAAGGAACGAAGGTAGGCTTCCAGATATTTGTTCACTATCTCAGTTTGTCCATCAGATTGAGGATGATAGGATGAGCCATGAGCCAATTGAGTATCGAAACAAGAAAATAATTCTGTCCAAAAATGTCCAGTGAAGCTGGGATCTTTGTCACTTACAATAATCTTTGGGCTGCCATGTAGCTTTTAAACTGTCTCCATGAATGTAGTGGAAACTATATTAGCTTTGAAGGGATGAGAGAGTGCACAAAAGTGTGTGTACTTGGTCAGTCTATCAACAATCACCATGATGACACTCTTTCCTTCAGACTTCGGTAGCCCTATGATGAAATCCATGCAAACCTCCTCCCAACACTGACTTGGGATGGCTAATGGTTGTAAGAGACCAGGGGTCTTAATTTTTTCCACCTTAGTTTGTTGGCAAACCAAACATTCTGCCACAAACTTTTGAACATCATTTTTAAGGCCATCCCCAAAAAAGTCCTTCTTGAATCTATGGTAGGTTTTCAAAAATCCTGAGTGCCTTCCTACTGGAGAGGTGTGCAATTCCAATAATACCTTTTTTTTGCGTTGGGAGTTCTTACATAAATATAAGAAATCTTTGTACCATATTGAATCATTTTTCCATGTAAATGTATCTGATGCACTGGAATCCTGTTGCAACCTTTGAATGAGAGTCAACACTTTCTCATCATTCTTCCATTCATCCCTTTCTTCTATTATCCAATTGGGTTGGATGATTGAGATAGCACAGAGAAAGGCCTGAACATCTTCATCCTTTCTTGAGAGTGCATCTGCCACAACATTTTTCTTCCCCTTTTTATAGATGATTTCAAAATCATAACTCAATATCTTGGTGACCCATTTTTGTTGTTATTCTAAAGACAATCTTTGTTCCAAGAAGTATTTAAGACTATCATGATCTGTTTTGACCTTGAAGTGCCTACCTATTAGGTAAGGATGCCATTTCTTCAATGCATGTAGTATTTCCATCATTTCCTTCTCATAAATGCGTTTGTGTAAGTCCTTTCCCTTGAGTGGTCAACTTTCAAAAGCCAGGGACCTTCCTTGTTGCATTATCACAACACCAATTCCATTTCCCAAGGAATCACATTCCACAATAAAGGTTTTTGTGAAGTCTGGAGTGGTCAAGACAAGAGCTTTTCACATCACCTCTTTAAGTTGCCTCTGGATTCCATGAAAATGGATCCTTCTTAGTTAGTGCCATTAAAGGTGTTTCTATTCTTCCATAGTTACGAAAAAACTTGTGGTAGTAACCTATCAAACCCAAAAATCCTCTAAGATTCTTCAATGTTTTGGGAATTGGCCATTCCATCATGGCCTTAATATTGTTAGGGTCTACCTTAACACCTTCATGATTTACAATATAACTCAAATACTCTACCTCCTTCACTCCAAAGAAACATTTGGATGGTTTGGCATATAGTTGTTTCTCTTTTAGTAGTTGTAACACCTTTTCAACATGTCACACATGATCCTCCCAAGAATAGTTATAGATTAGTATATCATCAAACAATACTAACACAAATTTTCGATGGAAGGGCTTGAAAATGGAATTCATCAACCCTTGGAATGTGGAAGGTGCATTTGTAAGGCCAAAAGGCATGACCAAAAATTTATAATGGCCTCCATGAGCTCGGAATGTTGTTTTTGGGATATCTTCTTCCTTCATTCTAATCTGATGATACCCTGAACGAAGATCCAATTTTGTGAAATAGATTGCTCCATGTAGTCCATCTAACAATTCATCAATGTCGAGAATGGGAAAATTATATTTAATAGTGATCTTGTTGATCTCTCTATAATCTAGACACATAAACCATGAGATATCTTTCTTGAATACCATTACCACTAGTGCAGAGTAAGAACTTTGGCTAGGTCTAATAATTCTAGCCTCTAACATTTCCTCAAACATGCACTCAATTTCACTCTTCTGGGCATAAGGGTATCTGTGTGGTCTGATGTTAGGAGGAACACTCCCATGAATTACGTCAATTTCATGATCATGATTTCGAGTGGGTGGAATACCTTTGGGAATATCTTCAAATACTTTGGAATGCTTATCAATGATCCCTTGGAGATCTTGAGGAATAGATGGCTTAGATGTTTGAACATCTAGTGAGAATAATTGTGCAATAATGCCTTGATGCCCCTTTTTCAATAATTTTGTCATTCCATTAGAGCTTATCACCTTACCGAGTTTCCCTGTGACACCTCTTAACTCAATTTCTTTCCCTTTCAATGAAAATTTCATGAAAAGTTCTTGAAAATTAAAATCCATTGTTCCTAATGATTGTAACCATTAGATTCATAGTACAACATCAACACCACCAATGTCTATAGCAATGATTGGACTACTCATTACATATTCCCCCATAGTAAGATTGATCTTATTTCATTTTCCTCAACAATTGATAGTTCCTCCATCTGCAATCACTACTTGAAACTCTGGCGTTGGATATACAAAGAAATTCAGAGCTTTGGATAATTTATAGTGAATGAAATTATGAGTACTTCCAGAATCAATTAAGACTATTACCTTTTTCTTTTCGATGTATCCTTCGATCTTGAGAGTTTGAGGAGTGTTAATTCCAGCCAATGCATTACATAATATCATGGGATTCAACTCTTCAGATGAAATTTCTTCTACGTTTTCATCTTGAGATGGTTCTTGTTCTTGTTGTTCTTCCTCTTCACAATCTATGTAGAATAATTTCTTCTCACCAATGTCCCTTACTGTACGTGTTGTAACAATTAAAGCATAAACCTTTTGCTTTTATTTCATCCAATTGTTGAGGTGTCAACCTTGTAGGTTGAGTTGTTTTATAAGAAGGAGAATTATTCTTTCTATAGATGCTGGGATTGGTCCTTCTAGTAGCCATAGCCATATTTTTACTTTCAACATTTCTTTCCACTTTAAATGCATTCTCCAATGATTTGGATTCCCAAAGGTGAACCTCATGTTGAATGTTATCCTTCAAAGTTTCTATGAATACATCAATCAAGTGCTCATCTGGGATATTTGTTACCTTTATATTCAATCTTTGGAAGTTCTCAATGTGCTATGTAACTGAACCCTTTTGCTTGAGATTTATCAATTGGATAAAGAAGGTATTTCTCCTTGTATCCTCATAGTGTGCTATCATTTCTTTCGTGAAAACTGTCCAAGGGATGAGTGATTTGCGAGAACAAATCGATCGATACCATACAAATTGATTGGGTTCTAAATATAAAGAAGCAATTCGTACCATTTGTGTATGTGGTACATTATGTAGATCAAAGAATTGCTCCATCTCAATTATCCATGTGATTGGGTCCTTTCTATCAAACTTCCTCATATTGATCTTAGGAACGTAATTGGTCTTCAACCCAAAGTTGGAATTTCTCCATTCTTGATTCACCTTCCTTGTATCCTCATCATGAATTTCATGAGATACATTTTCACTTTCAGGTGTCCTCACTATTATGAAATTTTTCAATCCTTCCATGATCTCCCCTTTTAAACCCTCCATCATCTCTTGTAGTTCATATTTTGTTATTGTCTTCTTTTTTAAATCATTTACGTCCCTATGCATTTCGTCACCTTCATCAAGAGTCCATGTAGGATTATATGGAGGCTTATTTTGTGTAGAAGTTCCCTTTTTGGGTGGCATGTTGGCCAAGTATCACTTTTGAACCTTCAGTTTGAGGTGGTTTTTCTAGACAATATTTTTTCTATTGTGTCTCCAAAGTTTCGGCAACTCTGGGTATCAAAATTTATTTTTTGTAGTTATATGATATTTCTTCTCTGCAATTCCACAAATATGATCAAAATTGGATGTGTCAAGTTTAATTTAGGGTAACTTCCCCACAACTTGCTGATTTTTTCCCTTTCCGGGAGATGTCACTTGTATAGCGTGCCCCGCACAAAATAATTGATATAAAATTCTAAAAATCATACCTAAAATACTACAAACTTTCCACTATCCAATGCAACTAGTCTCACTCAATTTGGATACTCGAGGAATATGTTATGATTGTTTTACCTAGAACACCTTCTTGAGACTAGTCAATAGGACTAGTCAGATACACTATCTTCCACAGGGTGTATCTACAAATTTAAGATGACCCAAAAGATAGAAGTTTTACCAAAGGTAAATTACTAATTTCGTTGAATATCCTTTGGAGTTAAGGGTCTGAAACATTACAAAAAAATGTTTATAGTGAAAATTACGCGATGATGCAGTTCAGGATGATTCCAAAACCCTATCTTGCATAGGTTTTATCTCCGCAATTATAAGGCCTCAAGACATGAAATTTTAACCCAACATACCTTCTTCTGTCTACTAAATATCCTCCAAGTCGTTCCTTCTGAAACATTGTAGAAAAAATGTTATAGCGAAAATTCTAAGGTGTCTCAAATGTAGCAGAGAAACCCCAAGACCTTGAGCTTTGATACCATATGTTGAGAACCAAATATCAATATAGCATAGAAAAACCTCAGAATAAGTACTCAACACCTTGAAAAAGTGAGAAATTCAGATAATAATCCTCTTTGAGGGGGAAACCTCCTCATTCCCACATAAATGTACAATTCCAAGATGATTCCAAATGAATATGTCTCCTTGGTATATATAGAAGACTAGGAAATATAATTACAACTAATGGAATAAAGCTGAAATAAACAAAATAACATTACTAATGTAATATGCCCCAATTAAGTGGTAATGAGCCAATATTAGGGCTTAACAGAGAGAGAGAGGGGGGGGGTAAGAGAGAGGAGGGAGAGAGAGAGATATGAGGGAGAGAGAGAGGGAGGTGAGGGATGGAGAGAGAGAGAAAGGGGGGTAGATGGAGAGAGGGATAGATGAGGAGAGAGGAAGGGACAAGGAGAGAGAAAGAGAGAGAGAAGGATGATGATGAATAGAGAGAGGAAGGGAGAGGGATGGAGGGAGAGAGAGAGGGATGGAGAGGGGGAGGGAAGGAGGAGAGAGAGAGGAAAAGAGGCATAACCCTCAGAACAAGAACACGCAGAGGCATAACCCTCATTGTTTTTCTAAAAATCCAAATAATGTTGATAGAAATGCAGAGCCCAGGTAATACTAATCAACCCTAAAGCAATCTTCTTGCAATAATATCCACCCATAACCAACTGTGTGGATTCTAATAAAAATGAGCTCACCAGCAAGTGGAAAAATGATATACAGTGACCAAAGGTGGTTCAAATCATACACAACAACCCCATAACACCAAATAAAGCTAGGTCTGGTTACAACGAATGTGAGGAGATGGCCAGTAAGGACAAATAGAATGAAACCCTCCAAAAAAAAACCCATAAAGAAAAAAAAGAGCCATCACTTCTCCCACCACATAGATCAGACAATGAAATCACAACTTCAACCATCAAATTTTCCATTTGCAATGAATAAAACAAACAACCATTCCAGAGAAAACACCATGCGTTTACACAATCATTAGCCTCAAGAAAACACCATGCGTATACATAGTCGTCAGCCTCAAGAAAACACAGACCAATAAATCATCAAGACAACATTTATTTCATAAACAGAGAAAGTTCATGCATGAGAGAAGAAAACATAACAGTAACCAAATTCCCTTAAAAATGTGAGCTTGGTCGAGCAGTTCCTTCAACACCTGAATTTCAAAGCTTAACCACAACGAAAGTCGAATGAACAATAACCCATCTAGGGTGATAGATAGTGGGAGAAGTATAGAGTGACATGCATTTACTACATGTCACTTCCATCCTCCCTTCACTAAATTACGTAGTACACGACAACCAGCCAAACCATTAATCCATGCCATTAATTGATGCATCAAAACTTGCAAACATTGCTTGCCAATTGCGCCACCCAATCCATATTAACCATTTCCAAAAAAAAATACTATAACATATATCACATGTGCCTCATATAACTCAATAAAATCACATAGCCACTAACATTGCTAGTTAGGAATAACATCAATTTCTTTAATTTCAAATGCATATAGTATAGCATACAATAGCATAGTTTAGTTCCTTTTTCTTGGATTTTTTTCCATATTTTTCGTGTCTCTTGTTATAGCTAACATGTGTCTTGTGCAGGTGAAACATGTAATAAATTATGGCGCCATTAGCAATGTAATAACAATGAATATAGGCCATTCATACATGGAATTCGTAATTCAGAGCAACAAAACCAACACATAACATTCATTATCCTTCTACCATCTATTGTAAATAAAACCAAGATTTCATCATCAATCATGTAGAACCCTGTAAGCATCACTGAAACAACAACATAAAATGTGTAATAAGATTATATCTGATCCTTCAATCTACAAGGGGGTCCCACCTACTAGTATTATATATCATTGGCATAGTTTAATAATAGGCTTAGCAATACTTTCGCGGTGAAATCCTCGTTGTGATTTTAATCATCAACAAACTGGCGAATCCATAGGGAAATTTGTTTGTAACAAAGTAATAACTAACAACACATGGTTTCGTAGACCAAGAACAATAGACCAAGAAGATTTAACCAGGATGATTATGCAATAGGGGGAAGTGAGCGGATTTAATGGAACAATGACTAGGAATTTGGAAATAAATCATGAAAAATGTTAAGTATGAGGGAGTTTATCCCTGTATGCATAACCATTCAACTAGAATTTTCTCTTACTTCAAGGATAAAAATTTATGGACTTGCTCTTTTAATTCTAAAATGTATGAAGAAATGGAAAGAAAAAGAGGGTGATAACCAATTTCTTTATAAGACATCAGTGAAAGAAGATAACACATTCAAGTGTGCTTTCAGGGGGAACATCATAACAACCGTGTACGCTTGATTTTTATTGACTAACAATATATTGCAGGAGTTCCACTATGGAAAAACTGATCCAACAACTTATTCTTGACCAAAATCAACTAAAAGATGAAAAGAAATCAAAATCATGACAGAAATAAGATTATAAAATTCAAAACAACATAAAATAAAAAAGACAGAATTGTAAAAGCAGCAAGAAGCTTATCAAAAAGGAAAGAAGAAAACAAACTACTGTATAAGCACAAATGAAAAATAGTGGGAAAATGAAAGAAGATATAGACCACTAATATACATAAAATACAAACAACATTAAAACTTTTCAAGTTGGTTCCACGTAATGTTTCAAGTGAGAACAATTAGTGTTGTAGGAAAACAATCGCTCCTATAAATCTTTTAGAATGTAAGAGTTAGTACCCAAGAAAATAACGATTTTGAAAGGACCCAACCATAATTTTTGAGACTTTGAGACAATTGATAGTCCTTTAGAGTACATGATTAGATCATCAAGGTAAACATGAATAATTTTACCGATCAAATCATAAAAAATTATTTTCATAGATATTTTAAAAATGGTGCTTGTAACAGATAAGCCAGAAGGATTACATTCATAAGTCAAGGTACCCCAATGAGTAGTAAGGTTGGTTTTGTATGCATCTTCCCTTTTTATATTGATTTTATTGTAACCATAAAAATTGTCAAGTAAGGTCATCATCTGTGACCTTGCAACTTGTTGTGGAATCATTTCCATGTTAGGGAGAGGAAAGTTATCCTTTGTAATAGTATGATTGAATGTGCAAAAATCAACGCAAAATCTAATATGATCAGTGACCTTCTGAACAGGAACTAATTTGGAAACCCATTCAAGTTACTTGACCAGAAGGATGATTCCGGCCTTCAAGATTTTTTCCAACTCCCTTCGAATAGTTGCTCCCAGTGCAAGGTTGATAGGTCTATTTTTTTTCCTAACTGTTTTTATTCCTTCCTTGATGGGGGTAGAATGATGTATATTACCGGGATAAAAACCATGAATATCCTCATAAGACCAAGAAAAAACATCTTGAAATTCACCAATTAAATTGGAAAACTTCATTTTCTCTTCATCAGAACATTGGGAATCTATCTTAACATTCTTTGGAGACTTGGGTGTCCCAATGTTCAAGGAGATGGTTTCAACCACCTTCCTTTTTTACTCCTATTATTTATGTTTCTATTTATCACATACATCACTCGATGAAAATGAACTCTCTAGAGGAGTCAGGACTTTAGGAATCTTGTTATCTTCTATGGATATAATTTACTTGGGATTATAAGGTTCACTTTTAATGAAATAACAGATGCTCCCATCACTAGGGAAGACCCATCAAGATTCTATATTGTCAGGGATATGTGGATGATATAGAGATTGAAAGGTACAATCAGGTCTGTGTGGCAGAAGTTGTTGATTAGGAGAGGCTGCAAAAACAGCTAACCTATCAGCCATCGAATTCAATTCCCACTTAACATGAGTGATGTTAAAAGATAATAGGTTTGAAATAAGGGCCCAAATATTTTGGGTATATTGTTTCATCAAATTGTTTCTAGGAGAGTATATCATATGTACAAGGTTCACAACAAGCTCAAAATCTCCAAAAACTGAAAGGTGACCATAACCAAGATTATAGGAGTTTTCAATGAATAGTATGAAAGCTTCGAATTCAGTGACATTATTTGTGCAAGAAAGCGCCGACCTATAAGACAAATTATGAATTTTCCCCACAGGAGAGTACAAGACTATGCCAACTCTATTACCTTCACTAGAGCATGAACCATCAGAGTGCATATGCCACATACCATCATCTAAATCAATCTCTTCCAAGGGAATGCTATCATCCTCAACAAATATGGAATACACCCCTAGGTCCTCTTTGATATAGTTTGGTGGAACACTTTCTATGTAAGGTGAAATCCCTCCCTCTCTAAGGACTATAATGTTTTTAACATTCCTAGGAACAGATAAGTGTGTCCCATCGAGTGAGAGGTATCCACCTATCAAAGCTTTCCAATATCTTCCCAAGATGATTGATTAATTTCTTACTGGCATATCAATTACCTTAATACTAAGGGTTTTCCTTATTTCAGGGTGTGGGCACAAAACTGAGGTCACATATTTAATATCACCTATGGTTGTTTGTTGTAGACTATTATAAGAGAGCATGCTCCTGGAATTTTCATTTGTACAAGACAAGCATAGCTCTTCCATAGTAATCTTCTACATCACACTTCGGCCTGAAATACCATCAATGAGGAAACAATGAGCGATCTTATCCATAATATTTACAGAAATATAAAAAGGGGGATTTTCTACAGGGTGTCTAAAGTTATGTACACCTAATTTATTTATAGATGAATCATGTTCATTTATCTCTTTAGACAGGTTGACTACAACAAAATATTTTCCTTCCATGAATTGTGTTAGATGTCTCTGTTGTTCAGGGACAACAACCATGTCCAGAAGGGTTGCGTCTACTTTAATGTTGGCCAACTGATTCAGAATATTGTATTCAAAAGAGGGGAGAGGGGAAGTTGTTCCTTGACTATCAGGAACCTTAGGAACCTGAACCATAGCAGCTGGTGATGATGATATTGGGCAAGAAGAATTGCGGGGAGGATCATATTTTCCTTTAGGAGCGTAGGATTTGTTCCCAGTATTGATGATCGTGACATCTTCTGGATTACCAAATATCTTATCTCTGACACTCGTCCTTACCTCACACGTGGCTTCCTCATGGTGTTCCCCGCAAAAGTTACACCAACTTTGAGGTATGATAGCTTTAAGATGAAAATTATTTTCAATTAGATTTGTAAAGGGGGGTGCAGAAAAGGATGAAGCTCCAGAGGTGAGAAGGGAGACATTTCCCTTTTGCTCATACACTATCATATGATTATTCATGTCTTGGACTAGCTATGAGAGGGAAGACATGTCTATTTTTTTAACTGATTCTCCCTAAGGAAGACCTTTTATTTCAAGTTGTTCTTCATACTCTAAACAAGTATGCAGAGAAGAATTGAGGTTATCAATGTATTTTTCCTCAAACCTACGATGATAGGGGGAAGGTAATGCATGAAAGCGGCTTGGTTTTGAAGTCGAATGAGTTCAAGGATTTGATTGTATAAATTAGTGAAACAGAAGTTGAATTAAATGATGGTATCACCATTTTTATAAGAGATGTTATTGTACTCTCGTAACTTCTCATTTGGGATTTTAGATTGCCTATAGGTGGAAATGAACCAATAAACTAACTCCTCCCAAGTAGACATAATCTTAGCAGGGAGGTCAAAGAAATCAGTCGTAGCCTTTCCTTCCAATGAATTGATGAATAAGCACATGAAAGTATCATTGTCATTGGCTCTTATGTTGTGACAAGCATTAGACAAATACACCAGGTATTCATTTGTAGTGATAGTGTTATTCCCCGCAAACTAAAGAAGATTCTCTTTGAATTTAGGAAGTGGATGTGTAGTAGGTGCTAGGTTAAGAGGAGAGAAAACATGCCACAGCATGGTTCTGGCATCTTTTTCAAACTGAAAAATCCCATACTTTTTAATGACTTTGGTGGGTTTTGTGGTAGATTGGACAAGGATATGGTGGCTATATAATCTATGAATCACTGACGAAGCTAAATACTAAGAGGAGGAAGAAATTTTGGGGCCACCAGAGCCACCACTAGATGCCATCTTGTGGATGATAGGTGAGGGAGAGAAAGATGAACTAGATGAATCAAACAAGGTTCTCCTTAGAGAATTTTTTTGGGTTGATAACACACTGCTCCTTCCTATTTCAACAATAGTATTAATTTTGGGTGATAGGCCTCTTCTTCTCCTAGAAACAAGAAAGTCTAAGGACATGAAAGGAAGGCCAAAGATGAAGGAAAAAGAAGGTTATTATTGATTTCTAGGCTGTCTACGTCTAGCTTCCCAACATTATTGGGCACTAATATCTCATTCAATTTCTTCCCATGAATGATTAAGCTCAGCTTGAGTATTGGCAGTGTCTAAAATGGTGTTGAACAAATTCAAAGCAATGTTGGTATGATCCTGAAGATCGGACTCAATATTGGATTGCCTTGTAACAGGCACATTCATTAAGAAATAAAACAATCAAAGAATCAATATGAGAAACATAGATGTATTAGATGCTAATCAAGCATAAACATTAACCAGAGAGATATTGAAGATCTCCCCAGTATGGTTGTCAAATAAATGTTGAGGAAAATATATGAAATGATCTTACTCAAACATTTGCAGGTCCCTCTTGGCTAAAGGAATATAGACGGGAATATCACCCTTTGTTTATAGCCATAAAAATTGGTATCCTAATTCACGAGTATTGTTTACAAGTGCTTAGGCTGTTTTTTTATAAATAAAATCTTGCTGAAAAAATCATTATTTATGTAATTCGCTGAACATATCGGATGCTGAAATAAATATCGCGGAAGAAGTAAAGACACCAATCCAATAATGAAAATAGATGAGACATAAAGAAATCATTTATTTCATTCGAATTCATCAAAGAATTGTTCCTTTTACAAAATTTCCTAAGGAAGTTTTGGACCAACGTCAAACTTAGATGTCCCCGATGAAACATACAAAAGGAATTCTGATAGAAAGTAAAAAACATAACCTTAAAAGTTGGATCAAATTTCCATTAATTGTTTCCCACTCGACTCTACACAGTAGCCTTTATCAGTCATGAAATCTAATTCAAAAACACACAAGTCTACAGATAATATCAAAGATAGATCAACACCTCTGAAAAACAAGTGTTTGAATGATGTAATTCATCCCTGAATCTTGTTGTCTACAATAGGACCCTACTATCATAAAAAAGAATTATGCTTCTAATGAGTTAAGGAATAAATGAAAAATGAATTATCTCAACAAATACTCAAAGAACAAACCTTAGTATGCTTCTCCTTCTATCCTCCCTATGTTCCTCCATTTCATTTTGCCTTTAATAAAATTAGAATTGGTTGAAGTAGTTGAACTACTTCCTTAATTAAGTTAACTAAAATTCAACCATCTTTTTTGTTAAGGGGGAAAAGTAATAAATCATAATAAGGATTTTAAAATAAATAAAAACTAGTAGGTGGGACACATTGTGACTCCCTTTAGTTTTTAACAATCATAACACAACTATTTAATCAAAAGAAACATCCCTCCTTGTGACTCCCATCATCACATTCATATTTGACAATTTATCTCAATGATGATTGAAATTATTTCTAAAAATATATTACCCATATATCCAAAACAAATCGTGTGTTGTCCAAAATTCCAAAAGTCAATTGTTCTCAACAATTAATAAATACAAAACTTAAAATCCATATTTTCCACTCTGGGAGGCGATCTTTCCCTTGTTGTTGCTGTCACCTTTTGATCTCTCTAAATTTTCCTTAGGCTATGTGGAGCCTTTAGGCCTAATCTCATTGATCACATGAGAGAAATCATCTCTCAAATGCATGCGGGAGGACACAGATTTATCACAGTAATTTGATGGTGGGGAAGGGGAAGTAATGGATTTTCCTTTGTCGGGGGAATGGTGGGCATCAATTTTTAACCTTTTGCTTGCATGGGAATACTGAACTAGTGACTGGTCAGGGGAAGCTTGGAAAATTTGTTTGATAGGTGGGGGAGAAGGTAAAGACAAGTTAGGCTAGCCATGATGTTGGGAGAGTGTTGTTTGGACAATCTCTTTCCATGCATCATTTTGGGGAACTTCCGGTTGCAATGAGACATCAAGAGGCATAGGGATACCAGTGACCTATGGGGCTTAGAAGAGAGGCCTTTATAGCCTAGGTTGGACCACTCCTTGCCCAATCCAGTTAAGGAACCCAACATGAAATAGATGTCCTAAGTCTTGCAAGTTTGCATCTATAACATCCTTGACCATCCATGCCTGGCTAGACTATGACAGAGAACTCTTACTACTCTCTTTGTGGAACATACTGTAACATACCCAGTATCCAACTGAGCTACGCTACATAAATTTTTTGAACTGCATGAAAATAAAACATATACACATAGAACTCTTGCAAAAGATTTATATATAAAACGTAAACATACAGATACATATGTAAATACACAGATTCACACTGAAATAACAATAATCATATACATGAAGCATATACAAGAAACACCCATAAAAATAAACACAGTTATGATGACATATATGATAACCCATAAGAATAAGCATGTAAATAACAATGCATCATGTAAATTAATCATAGAATTGGAACTTATCTTGGTAAGAATGTCACCAACTGCATGGAGACCTTCCATGAACCTAGACTACATTGTTCATCACTCTCAACAGTGAGTCACCCCTGAGATGGGATTAAACTCCACCAGAGTAAAGGGATTCATAACTAGGATAAAGGCTCATAGACAACATGAAAGACTTTGTCTCAGGTGATAACTCAACTAACAACCTACAGTCCCTCATTCCCCACATGCATGTCCCACCCAGGAAGTGTGCCCCTTCTCTTCTCAATAGTCCTTCGGCTACCCCACTTCCTTTCCAGGCTTCAGCAATAGGTCGAATAGGAAGTCACAGAGCAATGTAGTTGTAGTTTAGCACCTTCAGGAAATCAATTCCCAACAATTCTCTCACCCAGAGGAATTCTCATGGGCTTGACAACCTGCCTCTTCAATATCACACGGGCCTGACAACCTGCTTCTTCATTCTATCTCCCAAGCTAACCAGATACACCAACACAGAATACCTATGGATACAGATTCAGGTACAATCATGAAGGTACAAAATATGGCTCTATGGGTGTATGCATGCTCATGGATGATTGACTGTATGACTCAATGATGGTAGGAAAGATGGAAAAGATGATGGAACTGAACTAAGTCCCAACAATATGTATGCATGTCCCCAAGTTGACACTTGTCATGTTGGGAGATACTTTGTCCCACTTTTCCCCAACTTTAGAACTTAGGCTAAAATAATTATCCATACTTTATATTTAAGAAGTATTAATATAATATTCCTTTTTGGCTTAAGCTCCCTATCTTATCCCTTTTTCCATAACTTTTAGGTCCCTCCCTTTCCCTAACCAGTGGAGTTTATTCCCCCATATATTTTATCATGGTCAGTTTGCATGCAACAATGTATTTTATATTAAATATGAGACATGTAGAAAAACAGGCGCACTGGACTTTAACATCTAGGCTCTCTGGCCTAATCAAAACATAAGCATCCTAGCTTATAATAACTAGCTCACTAGCCTATAAAAATAGCATATACACAAAGGCTCCTTACCCTCAATATCGTGCACACTCAATTTGCTATGCGCAGTATCCAGGAATGTGCACACTTCCTCATTTTACTACGTAGTACATGCGCGCATTATGCCATGAAATGTGCATATAGAATGATATCAAGACAACTCACCAGCTTAAGTACATTTGCATTTACATTTACAATTGTGTTTGGCCTTAGGGATATTACAACATCAAAGTGTATAGAGAATCATTGCCTTCTAGGGCCCCTGTTCCAATTACCTCATCCTCGGTTACCTCTTCCATGGCTACCTTTACTGAAAAACATCATTCATGTATGCATAATTGATTAGCAAATTGTTTCTTTAACAACCATACATGACAACTCTTTTAAAATATAAAATAAAATTTGGCTCACCAACATATCAGACTCATGCAATCCAATCCATACAATCGTTTAATAGTCATTAATGAGTAGGGGGTGAAAAGAGGATCTGATATATGTGAGGGGTTCTATTGATCGAAAAATGTTAAAATGAGGGGGAAAAGAGCATGATTACAACTCACAGAAGTCAAACAATCAACTGTATTGTAACCAAATGAATATATCATTGTAATTCCTTAACGATCATAATAAAAAACTTATCTTAACTATAATTAAATATTAGGAATAGGGAGTGGATAGTGAATATGGGAACGTAAGGGGAATTGTAATTAGAGAAAAGTGAAATAATGTTAGGGGAAAAGAGAGGATATTATTCAAAAAATCAATTAAGTAATCCATAAAAATAGTTATGTATTCAATACAACTATTACATAATACATTAAACACTTATTGTGGTGAATTAACCCATTACTGTGTGTTAACAATTGTTCACTGTCCACATTCAATTTCATTAAAAACTTTCAATTAACATAGAATAATCATACCTAGAATCGTCATGACTTTCACCTATCTTGTTAAAAGAATTATGTTTCTTTTCAATTCGTTCCCTTTTAGATTTAAAACAAAATCCAATGAACACACAATCATATTGATCCAACTATGTTCATGATAAAAACATTAACCACTGCCCATAAATTAATTTCTCAAATCAACACAGACACGGGTCTTTCCTGAGTCGAGCAGACTCTCTTTAAGCATTCTCGATTCATTCCTTTAACAAATTTAACAATTAAATTTGCAATGAAACCGTACTACTAAAACCTCTGTGCTCAACTTTGATGGTGCAATAAAACAAAATGATGCACGATGTCTATAAATTACACATAGTAGACAACTAGGCCATAGTTATCAATACTTCAAATTGCAATAATCCTAATCAGGAAAATCAAACATGCAACGAAAAAAACCATCACTTCAACTTATACCACATTGTAGGGAACACACAAACCAATGCATAATGCAAAGAAGTAATCTTTGTGCCTATACATTTCCAATTACTCCTAATCCATACAATTATTTATTCATCGTTAATGAGCAGGGGTGAAAAGAGGATCTGGTATATGTGAGGGGTTGTATTGAGCGAAAAATGTTAAAATGAGGGGGGAAAGAGCATGATTACAACTCACATAATTCAAACAATCAACTGTATCATAACCAAATGAATATATCACTATAATTCATCCTTGGGATTCCTTAACGATCATAATAATAAATGTATCTTAACTATAATTAAATTTTAGGAATAGGGAGTGGATAGTGAATATGGGAACACGAGGGGAATTGTAATTATTGAAAAGTGAAATAATGGTAGGGGAAAAGACCGGATATTGTTCGAAAAATCAATTAAGTAATGCATAAAAACACTTATGTATTCAATACAAATATTACAGAATACATTAAACAATTATTGTGGTAAATTAACCCATTATTGTGTGTTAAAAATTGTTCATTGTCCACATTCAATTTCCTGAAAAAATTTCAATTAACAAAGAATAATCATACTCAGAATCGTCATGACTTTCACCTATCTTGTTAAAATAATTATGTTTCTTTTCAATTGCTTCCCTTTTATATTTAAAACAAAATCCAATGAACACACAATCATACTGATCCAACTATGTTCAGCATAAAAACATTAATCACTTCCCATAAATTAATTTCTCAAATCAACATAGATATAGGTCTTTCCTGAGTCGATTAGACTCTTTTTAAGCATTCTCAATTCATTCCTTTAACAAATTTAACAATTAAATTTGCAATGAAACTATACTACTAAAACCCCTATAATAAACTTTGATGTTGCAATAAAACAAAATGATGCACGATGTCTATAAATTCTACACAGTAGATAGTTAGGCCATAGTTATCAATACTTCAAATTTCAATAATCCTAATCAGGAAAATTAAACACACAACAAAAACAACCATCACTTCAATTTATACCATGCTGTAGGGAACACATAGACCAATGCATAATGCAAAGAAGGAATATATGTGCCTATACATTTCCAATTACTCCCAATCAAACCATTCATAAAAATGTTGAGTTATTAATCCAACTGTTACAACAAAAGGAGGCAGTGAATGTATGCCCCTTATCATTTCTAATTACAACTCTCTAATCAAACCGATCAATAGAGACAATCCAATGATCAAGCCAATGTCAATATCACTCAAACAAACTTATGACAATCAACATGATGCCCGACAAGGTGTGACTTGTTCAATTTATCAAAATCAGGCTCTGCAACTAATGAATAAAATGACCAAGGGTTAGTTCAGTGGAACCAAACATAGGGAGGTTGGAGGTCAACTACATTAATACCAACTGGGATCCTTCATGACAAGAACGGTGGAACCATAAGCCTTAAAACCCTTATCTTGCAAGACATGGTGACAGTTCGACACCAAGTAGGGTATACCATGAGGTTGACGAGAAGAGGTTTCTTACTGGACAATAATCAACATCAAGAACACGTAGAGGCATAACCCTCGTTGTTATCCCCACAAGATGAATAATGCTGATAGAAATGTAGATCCTAGGTAATACCAATCAACCCTAAAGAAATATTATTGGCATAATAGCCACCCATAACCAACTATTAGGATATCAATAAAAAACAACTCACAACTGACCAAAGGTGGTTCAAATCATAGACAACAAACCCATAACACCAAATACAATCGGGTGTGGTTACAATGACTGTGAGGAGATGACCATCAAGGCCAAATAGAATGAAACCCTATGTTAGCACTAGAATTCACCCTCTAGATTGCGAGAAAGGCAAGCCCAATACACATCAAATTTTTATGTCACAGGTTGGTTATAAAAAGGTCAAATCGGTGCAGTCTCAACAAAATATTGTCTTAAGTTAGAAAAATGGACTGATATGCACGAGCAGGTGAGGTCTTAGTTTAACTTCAGACAATAAGTTGTAGTAAGGGTGAGTAGGGGGAAGACTTCAGTGAGAAAATGTAGAGGTATTCCAAGGACATCAAGTCTTTCATCATCCCAAGGAGAAACAATTTAAACACGAGAACTTATCGAATTTAAATCTTGAATAAACTGAAAGGAACCATAACAACACTATAATAAAAATTTCATCATAATGCAGTCACAATAATTCAAGTGAGTCAGTCAATCATGAACTCTTTTAGCATTAGAGGGAAACAATAGGGAGTAAAAAAGATGTCTGTCATTAAACAAGAAGTTTCAAATGCATATACATAACCATATAACCAAAGAGTTCTTTAAAACTTTACAATTCAAGAGATTTTCTCTACCATCTACCATTAAAAAATATAAAAATTGAGTATATATACTCAAAGAAACTTGCTCCCTTCATAAGTACACTCTATTCACTACATTTTAGGCTTGGTCCCTGCATCTTCTTCTGTTAGACGTGATCTTGGATCGGTATGGTATTTGGAGGAAACTTCGTTGACAGGGGGACCTTAGGTTGACTATCTACCCTCCAGGGCCAGATTTCCCATGGTTTCCATTTATGTGGTGAGATGAGGTTTCAACCACCTTCTTCATTCACATTAACTGCTTTTATTGGGATCAGGATGAGGCTTGATGACCATGGACATTCCAGGAGAACTCACAATCCCTTTCAGTCAATTCTGGTGCCTCGAGGCCACTCAATTATTTTTCTGTAACCAACTCGGGTGCTCCAGCCTTTCGCACAGCTTCTTCTCATTGCCCCATGTCACCACGGGCCATTAACTCATGCTTATCCCGCATGATATTTCAGGGTTTTGCATTTTTGAAGTTTTCACTCTCCTTGATCTCCAGTGTTCTAATGCTCAATCCCGCCAAATGACCCATCGAGATCGATGGTCGGATCTCCTTTGATCCTAATGGCCATGATTGTCTCCTTGAACAACTTCAGTTGTCTATCGTTCAATCAAGTGATTTCCATTCATCCATCCCTGCTTCCATATGACCCTGGGTTGTGACCACGGGCCCAAATCTCAGGTGCGTCACAATTTTGCATTTTGCGAGTTCATGTTATACTTCATGCTCAAAATTTTAGGTCGTGAAATCACGATTGCTCGAATTGGGTGACACACGTCTCTCTATATCATATGGTCCATATCATTCTGAAACTTAGAACTTTGTGAACCTTCAATACTCTTCCCTCTTACTTTCCCAACACGTGAAATCATGAAAATCCAATCCTGCACCATGTATCCCTTAATTTAGACAGCTCAGATTAAAGCCATCAAATTTTCGCGTCTCAAAGTTTTAGGCTATGAATGAACCTTTACGACGAGAACCTCAAACTCTCAATTCCAACGCTCACTTTCCTTTGTTGAACACTAAACTTTCTCGCTTTCTTGATTTGAGTTCATATTAGACCACTTCAGGTGTTGTGCTTGGTGCTCATGAATGCAGCATGTGAACAATTACTCAGATGAATGGCATAGGGCTTGAGAAAAAAATATCAAAGACAAAGATAAAGAGAGGAGTGATCGACCTTAGGGAAAACAAAAAGGCTTAGGGTTGACACTTTTCAAGCAAGATAGTATGGAAAAATAGGTCAATCAAATATATGAAGGTGAATAGAAGAAAAACTACAAGCCGAGAGGAAAAACTGACGATCGGGTCTGCAAAAGGAAGAGATACATGAAATATTTGCAGACTTAGGTAGAAACTATGAACCCCTAAGTCTTTGACAAGATTATGTGATAAAAGTAGGCTCCATGGGGGATGACATGCTCCCTGCAAGCTGCCAAGAACGTGCAACTCTAGTGCCTTCCTTTGGGTTATGAAGTCTGTTATTTAAAACTAAAAAAATTAAGCATAAAACATAGATGGTATTAATAATGATGGGATGTTGAATGTGGCTTCAAACAAAAAACTTTTTTAGGAAGTGCCCATTTACAGGGCCACCAAAAACCTCATCTCCCTCCAAATTCTACAACCTATAAGTATTATTTTGAAACACTTCATAAATTTTGAAGGGGTTTATCCAAAGGGCTTGAAATTTACCATCGTTTCCCTTATCCTATATGGGCACATCCAATTTGAGAACTAGATCTCCCAGTTGGAAATCCTCTTTTCTTGCTTTCCTAAAAAAAGCCTCCTTGATCCT
Source organism: Picea engelmannii (assembly GCA_009831015.1). Taxonomy (NCBI): domain Eukaryota; kingdom Viridiplantae; phylum Streptophyta; class Pinopsida; order Pinales; family Pinaceae; genus Picea; species Picea engelmannii. The sequence continues at coordinate 81,823 of ML777001.1, forward strand.
TTGCTGATGGTCCTGAGCTTTTTCTGTCACCTTCTCTCGGGTCTGTTGCACCTCAACCAATTGATGTATCCTCCTGACCATGTCATCATGCTTTTCCTAGAAATATTGGAAAAAATTCGCAACCGATAGGGCACGCTGAGAAGGAAACACTACTTCAATCCCATATATGCAATGGAAAGAAGAGATACCCAGGGATCTTTTTGTTGTCACTCTATCATCCCACAGAGAAAATTTGAGTTGTATATCCCATTCTTTCTTGTTATCCTCTAGAAATATTTTGATGATATTTACCAGGATTTTGTTAGAGGATTCCACTAATCCATTGCCTTGGGGATGATAGGGGGTAGAGTGAATTAGTGCAATTATGAATTGCTCACAAACCCTGATCAATGGTTTTGAAGGATGCAGTGTTGCCAATGATGATTCTAGTCGGGCAATCGGTTGCAGACCCCCAACCCTGGGGTCAAGATATACTACAAAGGATTGTTCTAATATCTCCTTGAGTCGAAGAGGCTCTTTCAATTCCCAATGGAATCTCACTCAAATCGATCCATAGGTCCTTCTTCTACCCCACAATCTTCTGCACATGAGCGTGAGTTTTGGGTTTCGGGACTTTCTGTTTCCCGATGTCAAGAACCTCTGTCTTCTCGAACTCCCGAACACCGATATGCAAAATGTTGAAATGGAAATTTCCCGACCTTCTTCCTCTTTCACGTTTTTGGTCTTTAAAACACCGAAATGCTTTTGGACCTCTCGTCCTCAAGATTCTCAAACCTTTGAATCCTTAAAATTCAATGTAGCAATGTCTCGACCTTCTCCTTCTTTACGATTTCAGGTTTTCAAATGCTGAAATGCAAGGACACCTTGTCGTCGGAACTCATGAAGTTTTGAATTCTGAAATGCCAAAATGGCCTTTCCTTTCGGGTTTTTTTTTTTTCTGAAAGCCTGGATTTCTACCACATGTCCTCCTACAATGGATGGTCCACATTCATTTCATGATTTCATAACTTATGACCCCCTGTGACACAAATCCTCAGTCAACTTGAAATCCCAATAGCCAAAATACCGATGGGTTACTCGATCTTTGCTACGTGTCCCAATGAATGGATGGCTATAATTCTTTCGGGATTTTCACTGTGAAGTTTCCTAATCTCTCATCATCAGGACTTTCGATATCCTGAACTTTCAAATCTCAATAAGCCATGCATATTTCAATACTTCTCTCCTCTGCTCTATGCATTTAAGGATTAAACCCCGTGCAGCTTTTGATCAATCTGATGGATATCGGTGATCCTTGTGAGATCCAATGGCTGACAAATGCTCCTGCTGTGCACGCCTCCTACGTTTCTCCCTAGACATGGAAATCCAATAGTCCAGATTTCTTCCTCAGCCCAATCTGATGACAAATATGCTCCCTCCTGAGCATATGCTTTCTTCCAATACTTGTGTTGGAGCCGCCCTTGTTTTTTGGGCCTATCACAATTTTCTTTTTTACGTGAATTCTAATGTTGATTTTCTTTTCCTGCCGAGATAAAGAGAACATTGTCACATAAAAAGTGATGATTTTCTACTCTTTAAAACAAGTTCACTTTCATAAGAATGTTTTCTCCTTTTGTTATGCTTTGGGACCTCACAAGTCGTATATTATGATCCATAAGTTCACACGTCTTGAGTCGCGAAACGGCGAAGTCGTTTTATATTTTCGCTCAAGAAAGTAACTAGGGTAAAATAGTTAACCCATGATTAGATGTCATCGGGGTTTCGCGCTTCGGCATTCACCAAATATGAAGCCTTATTTTTACATCCCCAAGAGTTGAGAACGCGAAGTCCTTCCTGATAACCCATGTCGAGGATGAAAGGAAAAAAGCTAACCATGGTAAAAGTTGTTCTCGACCTTTCTCCATTCGGCGTTATCTTTTTCAAAGTTTCCAGCTTCTAAACCCCGACTCCCATGTCATGAGGAAATTATCACATGATTATCTAATCCCCTAATCCAAGATTTCCTTCCCCTTAATTAAGTTTTAATTATCGCCATCTCGCGATTTCGCGACTCGGCATACTAATTTCCCAGAAAATTGTCTTCGAAGTTCCGAGTTGCGATATGGCGAATAAAATGATGATAAAATTAATTACTCCCAAAATCGCGGTTACCGTTAATTAAGACAAAATTGGTCCTCGCAATCTCGTGAGTTGGAGATTCAAAATGTCAAAAGAAATTCCACGATGTAGCGAACAATGAGAAATTGATTAACGTTGGTAAGATTTAATAAATTAAGATAAAGCAAGATATATCCCGCGCCTTGAGGCTTGAACGTTTCCCGAGGAAACCATTCGCTCTACACACTTCGACTGACTATCAAATCGCCAGAAATTGATGACATTAATGGAGAAGTAGGTTAAATCCATGCATATAAGATCGGATTTTACGCAATAAATTTGTTTCTAATTACGATTTGACAGGATTATTTCGAAAAGTACCAAATTTTCAAATATATGTAAGAGTTTCATTTTATTATAACGAACACATTTTCATAAGCACGCAGAGCTCGTCATTTTCGAGTGAACTAATTTATGCATGTATACACAGTTCTATTGCAGAAGGGTGAAAATGAAAGCTTCAGCTATGGCTCCATGGAAAGCAGCAAAGGTGAATGTTGAGGTTGGAGGACAAGGCTCAGATAATGTCTCCGACACTTTGACCCGGAGTGTCGACTCAGTCCCTAGCTGGTCGTTTTTTTCAGACATTCTGCAATCAAAGTTGGTGAATTATTCAGACTCAGACGACAATGAAAAGGATGATTTGAACACTAAATACAAGATAGTGGTCCAATTTGGAATGCATAGGGTAGTAGCCAGACCACAGTTTCTCCCATATTATTACATGATCTGATGGGCATTGGATCACATAGACCTACCCACCAGGACTATCATTAATGACCAGCGGGTCACATTCGGGACTTTTAGGCCAGAGCATATCCAAATCATGTATAAGCTCCCGACGACATATGAATACACGTATGGTGTTGAATTCCTGAAGGAATTAAAAGAGAACGAGTGCACACAATATGATAAAACCATGCCTGGTTTGATAAAGGACGGGGTTTCACGCTCTGTGAAATTCAAATAAAATGACCAGGGCGTTTATTCAATCGCTTTACTCGAGCCATAGTATAAGTATGTGGCCATGATGACGTGCCAATTATTTGGGAGAGATGATACATCGCATTTTTTCATTTCGTGGGTGCCTCTGATGTTTTGGGTTGCAGAAGGTTGCTCTTTTAATTGGGAAAGGATACTCTCAGACAGTTTGGCCAACCGGGTCACATAGTATCGAGAGCAGAAGGCAGGCGGGAGGTCGTCCTCATTCTTCATGTCCTCATATATTATGGATGCAATATGTTCCATGACCCCATTCCCATTGATGAGATGGGCTTGGACTCTCGCCGGAGACAGACCCATGCATGTATATCACGACAAGCTATGGGAAAATAATGCTGACATTTTCATATACGAAATTTTCAACAGGGTGATGGTGCCCCTGCATATCGCCATTTTTGGTCACCCACCACCTCGTATCTCGGACAACATTGCAGCAAATCTGAGTGGCATAGCAGACTGGTACGTGGAGGCAAAGTTATCCTACTTCAGAGTGTTTTGGGGTGTTGTTCCCGCGCTTGCACTACCATTGTTCATCCCCGACAAGCTAGATTGTTGCGAGGTTGCCTGAAAAACAGTGATTGGCGGGGTGAGTAAAGAACTCAAAGGATATTCAAAGAAGGTGTGGCTATATTTTCCCATTCAACTAAATTCTTATTCTTTATTGGATTTCGAGCATGACAAAGCTGAGGTTGCAGCCCTGGAAGACCCGAAATTGGTCTCCATCACGTATAAAAAACATGATCCTCAGAGAGTCGTGAGGAACCATTTAGCTAATTGTGGGATAAAGAGGTTTGAACATGAGATTTCACCCCCGGATGACATTTTCTGAGGGGCGAGTTCTTATGAGGAAGTGCTAGCTTGGATCCGATCATTAGCACCCAAAGACACAACCTCTGTATTGAAATTTCAGGAACACAGATGAAGTTGTCTTCCCGTTGTGTTGCGAGGAGGGAGTCCAAGCATTTCCGAGACGAAACTGAAGGATACTGAAGCCCCTAAAGATGCAACTCCTGACTCGAGAAAACACCAAGACGAGGGGAAACAAACAAATAATCCTGAAGCAGAGGCACCGAATCCGGACCCACCAAAGAAACATAATTCAGAAACTGAGACAAAGACCCCTGAACCTCCAAAGAAGGAGGACCCGGTTGACACCCCTGGAAAGGCAGCAAAAAAAATCAGGGAACCCATCACTTCTGTCACCCCCTTTCAGTCAACACAAGGAAATATAGAAGAAGGATGGATTTTCAATGAGGAACTGAGGCCCATAGGAGTAGAGGAACTTCCTCCGAACGAATTTTTCTTTGATAAAAAGAGAAAAGCGGTAGTAAAGAGGGAATTCTACCGGGAGGGAGAGTCGACCGCTAAGAAATACAAAGTCATGATTGATGGAAAGAATAAAATGAATGAGCAATTCACCACTGAGATTGTAGGGACGCTAGGAGCGTATGCATCGGCGAATCAAGTTTCGGTTGGGATTTTAAAGAACCAACTCAATAGGAAAATCGCTTGATCATGAATCTCGAGGCCTGATTGGCCTCGGCCATGGAAAATTCTCAAGGCCAGGTGAGAGCAGAGATAGAACTGACCCAAATGGCTGATAAAAATGAGATAGAATTGCTTAAAACCAAGCTCGAGCAAGAACATCTAGTGGTCCGAGACGGTCGGATACAGGCAAGTCAAAAAAGGATTGTGATTGCAGAGCTGTATGCTCAAGTAGAGATCACCAAAAGTAGGATGATCGATGTCGATGGGTTTAAATCTCGAGCGATCGAGATTTGGAACATAATCTCTTCTTCACAACAGAGTTTTCTTACCAAAGTGGGAGCGATCCGAGAGAATTGTCTGTTGATGAATCAAGTTTTCGAGAACCTGACTGTCAGAGAGAGGGATGCAGAAGCAGCTTGGGTCACCTTCCAGGAGTCGGTGATAGCCACAAATAACAGAGTTTCGGGAGGTTCTCCCAGACTCGCCATCGTAGAACAAACCAGAGGTGATATTCTATTGAAGGATTGGGAGCACAACATTGCCCTAGGCAAGGAACAAGCCCAAAAGGTAACCAATTCATTAGAAGAAGCCTTCAATTCTATAGATGGCGAGTTGTTGGGTATGGACAGTGGAGGTGACGCAGAAACATTGATGCAAATGAACGTGGAACAGATCTTGCTTGATCTGAAAGAGAAGGATGAGAGAGATTCGGTCAATATTTCTCAGATAGATATGGTGGACATGGCCCAAGTTGATAAACATTTGATCCAGCCCAGCGCGCAACTAAGTTCCCTTGACATCATCAATTCACAAATGGGAGACAAGCTATAGTAGTTATCTCGAGAATGTTACTTCGCTGAGGCTAGTTGTCAAGCGGAACCTTCATGGCTCGTATCTATGCTTGTGGAAAGATGTATCACCTACACTGAGTTCGCGTGAAGATGAGCACCTGGCACTAAGTGAATACAAAATAGGGGAGATGGAGTGATTTCTCTCTCCTCTGTCATAACTGAAATTTTTGCGACTATTGAGATTCTACCTGCTTTGCAGAAATTGTATAAATATACCCCAGAGAGAAATAAACATGGCTGGACCCTTTTGAGATTTTGTAATAGAGTTTTTGCATTGATATTTAATACAAGCGGATCTGATATTCTCAATTCTGTCACTTCTGTATTACAAGTTTTCTTTCTTGTTCCTCATTTTTCAATTTTCAATTCATATTCGTAATTGATGTGCTTCATTATACTTTAGTACTACCACTACTATAATGAATAAATTTGGGTTTTCTGTAATTTTTTATTTCCTTTCCTCTACACCAGCTATCAGCTGTGTAAGACCAATTTGCAGTTTCATAATTCTACATGCATTTTTTGTTACATTAGTTATTTTCTTACGTATTTTCTTCTCCCATTTACTTCATGAGATTTTCCCCCGATAGGAACCTTACACTGTAAGCAGCTCAATGTTTTTCTCCCATATCGCACTTTTTATTAAAATATAATACAGTTACGAGAACGAACCTTAGATTTGCATCCATAATTTAGTTATGCAACCATAAAATTCTCTTTTATAAAACCAATTTGAGACAACACTCAACCTTTCTTAAGAGTTCGCTTACCTGTGTTGTTCCCCCATGACAATTCCCACACCAACTCAACCTAACGTTGAACCTGGGTTATTGAACCAAACACATATCACCTTAAACCTTTTTAACACTATCCTCAAAACAACAACTAACCGGGCCGAACTAGAACAATCATGGGCAGCCATTGAACGAGACATCACTATTCAGGAGCAGTTCGAAGCCAGACAACCTCAACGAAGAAATATCCCTTAGTTTCTCTCTCCGAAGGTTGAAATTTCCCTTCTCCATATCCTAACCACTTTCAAATGCCTTGAAACTGTACTTTTGAGCCTTAAGTACAGACTCAAGAATAACATCTTTCTGGCGCCGTTGCCGGGTACCGAAGTTACAAAATATTTTTCCCTGGGAAAATGACAAATTGTTTTCGTTGAAAGTGTTACCATTTGATGGTGAAAAAAGAGTACACACCTTTTAAGGATTTTTATCTTTCACTTGGCGACTCCACAAAAAAATAAACTGACATTCGTTCAAAGGAATACTAGACAAAACCCGGATGGTGAGCAGATTACACCCATTACCGATCCCAAAAAAATTCTAAAGGTGAGAGGCTCTTTCAAGCCTACCACTGCTATTTACCAACTTGCAATCCCATCACCGAAGGCCAAGAGTCCTTCCTAACCCTCGACCTCATTTAGTCCTTGCTTTGACACTAAACATTCAACGCCAATCTGCTCCGAAATTAGGAGTGAGATTCATCCAACAGTCCCTTTAATACAGAGGGGAGAGGGCCCTCTTGAAGTTTCGTTGGTTTTTAAAATACCATCGTATCTTCAGTTGAATTTCCCAACTTCTCCAAATCCTGAAGAGTATGTTACACGCTCGTTTCCCACACCCTTCATTTTTCCCAATTCTGTCTCTTGCAAGTCCGTGGAACCAACTCCTCACGTTTTTTATCCTTCCTCATCAGAGTCTCCTTTTAGCGAAGAAAATAAAAAATCCCTTTTATTTTTTGAAAACCCCCTTTACAACTTTCCACAAAGAACGATGGCAGCCGCTGGATGAGGAGGTGGAGGGTTTATAGGAGGAGGGGGAGGGTTTGGAGGAGGTGGAGGAGGTGTCCCTCTAGGAGGAGGTGGAGGAGGAGTACCTCTAGGAGGAGGTGGAGGTCAAGGGCCTCCCCCCCCCTCCCAGAGTTTTTGCGAAAGTCACAGCCCTATATGCTTCGTTGGTGTTGCCCATCCCCCTACTCGATCTTCCATAAAACTACATAAAGAATTTACCAAAATTCACCGAGGAGGGAGATCTAACTGTTGCTGAACATATTAACTTCTTTGACCAATTCGTAGATATCTTTGGTATCAAGCACGAGGATGTATATTTGAGACTCCTTGTCCAAAATTTTGAGGGTCAGGTCCGAACTTGGTTTCAGAGCTTACCCGCAGCTTCTATCCCTTCATATGATTCTTTGGAAGATGCTTTCCTCAGACAATGGGGCGAGCGAAAAGATCATCTCTATTATCTAACCAAATTTGGGTCTTTGAAGAAAAAGAACTCAGAAGCAGTCATGGAATTCATTTTGAGATTCAACAAACTGTACAATAAAATCCCAACTGAATTCAAACCATCTCAACCTGCGGCCAAAGTGACATTTTCCAGAGCTTTCGAGCCGGATTTCGCATTACTTTTTCAAGAGCGAAGGGGAGCCACCTTAAACCGCATGCAGGATGATGGGGTAGAAATAGAATCTAACATGATGTCTTCAAGTAAACTTAAGGCTAGAGTAGAAGCTGGAACCTGAGATACTAAGCACTTTAGAGAACAAGCCAACCCTTAAGGGTCTAATAGATCCTCAGATGATAGGGTGGAAAATATGGCTAGAGTGATTAAAGAATTGTCAAATAAAATAACCCGGATGGAACTCGAGAAGGCCAAGGCTGACTCTTACCCCAAGAAAGATTTCAGGAAAAATCAAAACCCTCCTAATCAACAAAGACAAATAAAAAAGGAAGATCAAAAGATACAAGCTCCCTTGAAGAATGAAAATTTTATAGGAGCTAATGATTTTCAAGACTTCGAGGATTCAGATAATGATGTCACAAACTTCGGTGATGACTATAGTCAACCATATCTGACTCGTGAAGACTATGAAAAGTCTTTGAATTTGTCAGAGACACCAAACAAGAGTGAAGAGGGTGATCCCACTGAGATCTGTGAATCCCAACCAGAAGCTGAGATAATGATGTCTGAGCTTCAACCAAGGTACAACCTGAGATCTAAGAATAAACCCACCTCCACAATTCAACCCAAGAAAATCCTTCAAAGAGGCCAAGCTTATGAGCCTCCTTCAGATGAGACCCCACTACCCAACAACAAAACTAGAAGAGTAAGCACTCAAGAGTCTGAGGTAGAAAAAGTTGGAACTCAAACATAGCCAACTGACCCTGTAAGTAAAGCTACATCTTCAACTAGGACCATGGATGATAAAGCTATCCAGACAAGTAAGTTAGAAAAGAAGAATTCAGAAGTCTCAACCAGGGAAATAGAAAAGGTGAGTGGAGATTTTAGTTTTGAAAATGAGTTAAACAAAATCAAGATACCAATCCCATTGGTGGAATTAGCGAAAAACCCCGTTTATCGCAAGCAAATTTCCAAAATGATAGGTGTCTTTGAACTAGAAAGCCAGTTTGATGTTATAAACTTGGAAGATGATAGACCTAACATCACTTTTGGTCCCCACTTTGAAGGGTCCAAAGACAACATCGCCCCCTTCTATATTACTCTGAATATACATGATCAGTTGTTGCATAATTGTATGTTAGACTTCATAGCTTCTCATAATGTTATGCCCAAGATTATAATGGAGAAGCTGGGTCTCCAGATCACAAGACCTTATGGAAATCTATAATCTTTTGATTCGAGGAAGGTTAAATGCATGGGGATTATAAAGGATCTGGTAGTCACCCTGGCACAGGTCCCGGTTAAGAGTATCCTGATGGATGTGGTTATCGCCGATATTCCCCCTAAATATGGCATGTTGTTATCCAGGTCATGGGGGGCCAAGTTGGGGGGTTCTCTTCAGTTAGACATGACTTATGCCACTATCCCTATGTTCGGTGGCCAATTCACTCATTTATACAGAAAAACAAGATTAGCGTATATGGTTAGTGACCCTCAAAACCCACACAACTTCCCTATTTACATTGCATACCAAGACCTAGGAAATTGCATGTTGTCTTTTGATGATGGTCTGGACGGTTGCCTACAGGAAATCGATACAAAGAAAGAAGAGTCAAACCCCATGACAGAATAGTTGTGCAATACTGGTATCTGGAAAATGTATTTTGATGGTGCTTCATCTTCTGAAGGGGCAGGTGCTGGAGTACATTTGGTGGCTCCTGAAGGTAAGTTCATTATTCCTTTCTCCTATTGTTTGCAGTGGGACATAGATTACACTAATAACGTATGCGAGTACAAAGCATTGATCTTAGGTTTAGAGGCTGCCAAAAGTCTAAATATCAAAAGCTTGGAGGTATATGGTGATGCGGAATTAATAGTAAAATAGGTAAACCAGCAGTACCTGGCCAGGCATCCTAGACTAAGAGCATATAAAAATTGTGCTTGGGATCTCATGGAAATTTTTTTCTCATCTGTGAATATCCATTTTATCCCTCGCATAAAGAACCTGCATGCTGATGCATTGGCAAAGGCAGCTTCAACCTTCTCTCCTCCCACGACCTTCAAACTAAAGTATCACATCGAAATCAAATACAAACCTTCCATACCGGACAATATCTAACACTGGCAAGTCTTCGAAGATGATGAACAAATTAAGAAATTCCTTACAGCAGTAGGCGAATTCTCTGATACTCACGCTGACCAAGAAAATCAGAACGATTCTAGGTGGATCATGCAAGAAGGAGAGGAACTTGAAACCTTCCAAGAAAAAATTGCGGATCATCGTATGCTGGTCCTTAAAAGAAATCAAATTCCCAAAGTATTGATTCCTTTGGAGAGACTCTTTGATCAGAACGATGTACCTATAAAGTCCACTTTGCAGCCTCAACCAGAAGAAGTCGATGACTGTGATATAGGAACCGAAAAAGAACCTTAGATGTTAAAAATATCGAAGTTCCTCCCTCCCAAAGCAAAAGTTAAGTATAAAGAATTACTCAGACAATATAAAGATGTTTTCTCCTGGTCCTATGATCAATTGAAAACATATGACACTTCCATTTTTTATCACAAGATACCCTTGAAGCCTGGGGTCAAACCGTTTAGGCAAAAGCTTAGGTAAATTAACCCCATTCTATTACCCGTGATAGAAAAGGATGTTAAAAAACTCTTGGACGCAAAAATAATAGTATCTTTGAGATACTCGGACTGGGTAGCTAACCTAGTTCCAGTCAGGAAAAAGAACGGGGAAATCAGACTGTGTGTAGATTTCCGAAACCTAAACAAGTCGTCTCTCAAAGATAATTACCTGCTGCCCAAGATGGACCATATTTTAGAAAAGGTTGTTGGAGCTAATCGAATTTCAATGATAGATGGTTTCTCTGGTTATAATCAGATCGCTATGAATGAACAAGACATGGAAAATACCGGTTTCACCATGCCCTGGGGTACTTTCATGTATGACAAAATGCCTTTTGGTTTGATGAATGCAGGGGCCACTTTCCAGCGAGCTATGGAAATCGCTTTTGTGGGAGAGAGGGACAAGTTCGTAGTTATTTACCTAGACGATATGATGGTTTTCTCTAAAACTGACGAAGAAAATTTGATGCATCTAAAACAGACTTTCGAAAAGTGTCGCAGGTTTGGCCTATTCCTGAACCCCAAGAAATCTCATTTTTCTATGCGGGAAGGTAAGCTTCTGGGCCATGTAGTATCTAAAGAAGGAATCAAGATTGACCCTAAGAGGATTGAAGAGATAGATACTATCACTATAGCGAGAAATATAAAATAAATTCAATCATTCTTAGGAAAGATAAATTTTCTACGAAGGTTCATTCCCAATTTCACTGAGATTGTCAAATTGATTACAGGAATGTTGAAGAAGGATAGCAGGGTAAATTGGACCACCGAGGCCAGGGCATCGTTCGCGCAGATCAAAAAAGTTATAAGTGAGGCACCTATACTAGTAAGTCTAGATTATTTGAAATATTTTCTCATCTTCTCTTTTTCTTCTGAACATACCATCGTTGTAGTACTCTTGCAGAAAAATGAAGAAGGGTTTGAACAACCGATAGCGTTTTTTAGCAAAATCCTATGAGATGCAGAACTAAAATATGACATAATGGAAAAACAATCATATGCAATGGTAAAAGCATTGAAAGCATTTAGAACCTATGTGCTACATAAAAAAATAATCACGTATGTGCCCACCAGTTCTGTAAAATACATATTGGTACAGTCGGACAACGACGGAAAAATATGGCGATGGCTCGCTAAAATACAAGAATTCGATCTGGAGGTCAAGCCGACTAAATTAATAAAGAGGTAGGGTCTGGCCAAACTCTTGGCTGAGTCGAATCTTAGAGTTCTTGATATTAATTTCCTCTAAGAGGAAGACGGAGACACACACCTGCACGAGCCGGATGTCCAGACAGATCCAAGCAAGGTTGAGGAAAAGTTCATATCGTCAGGCTGGTATAAAGACATAGTGTTCTACTTGTTAAACATGAAGTTTCCAAATGAACTATCACCAGCCAAGTGCAGAACTTTAAAACTCCATGCTGTCAAATATTGCATCGCCGAAAACCAGTTGTACTGGAAAGATCCACTCGGGTTCCTGCTAGTCTGTTTGGTTGAGTCATAAACTCCATGAGTTATAGAGGAATTTCATGGAGTCTGTGGAGGACACCATGCATGGAGAGCCACAACCTATAAGATTTTCAGGGCCGGATACTATTGGCCGAAACTATTTTCATATGTCAATGCCAAAGTACGCGCATGCAACCCTTGTCAAATATTCGTTGGTAAACAGAAACTCCCTGCACTACCACTCGTTCCAGTCAAAACCGAAGCTCCATTTCAACAATGGGGGCTAGACTTCATAGGGGAAATTAATCCCCATTTCATTTCTCAGCATAAGTGGATCTTAACAGCCACGGATTATTTTACTAAGTGGGTGGAAGCCATTCCAACCAAAAGGGAAACAGACTTGGTGGTGATCGACTTCTTGGAAGATAATATCTTGTCAAGATTTGGGTGTCCCCAAAATATTGTTACCGATAATGCCCAGGCCTTCAATTCCATGGCTATGATCAGCTTCTGTCAGAAGTACAATATCGTTCTCGGCCATTCCACTTCTTATTACCCCCAGGGAAATGGGTTAGACAAATCATCCAACAAGAGCCTGGTAAACATAATCAAGAAAGTACTGGATGAAAATAAAAGGTCCTGGCATGTGCACTTGAAGTACGCATTATGGACAAACCGCATCAGCACTAAAAGGTCTATCGGCATTTCGTCGTTTCAAATGGTCTATGGGACAGAGGTGTTTCTACCTATAAACTTAGCACTGCCACTAATGAAGTTATGGCAGGATCAAAATGAAGAACCCAATCATGTAACCAGGAGAATTAACCAGTTGATCGAGGTTCAACAGTATAGAGTGGAAGTTGATGAAAAAATGCAAAAATACCATGATGAAATGAAATCATTGTTCGATCTCAAGGCAAAGGATAGGGAATTCCTTCCAGGTGACTTAGTACTAAGATGGGATGCAAGAAAAGAGAAAGATGCTAAGCATGGTAAATTTTACCACCTTTGGTATGGACCATTCAGGGTCTCGGCTCCGGAAGGGAAAAATTCCTTCTTGCTGGAAAACATTGACGGAGAAGTCCTCATCACCCTTGTCAACGGGTGATATCTAAAACATTACATGACATAAAAGTTGCCAAAAAAAATAAATAAATAAAATAAAATAATATATATATATATATATATATATTCGTGTACATACATGCATTTTTATTTAAAACATTACCCTTTGGGTTTTCTGTTTGTTTTTAATTTTTAGATATATTACGAATAAAGTTTGTATTTGCTTTTTATAGGATTCCAGCTGATTGCAAAGCTAGCAGGAAGATTAATTCACAAAGCAGTGTCAGAAATAAATCAACTTAAAATAGGTGATACCTAAAAATAGCTTCATAACGCACAAAGAAAGTGAAAAGAAAAGGTAAAGGTGAGCTTTTTCAATACAAATGTTAAGAAAGACTGTCAGAGTAAACCAAGGTAACGTCATTCAAACTACAATATCGGCTTAATTATTAGGCAATAGGATTATTGCTTGGCTTGATACCCTTTGATTTAAAATAATTTGAATGATACACTATAATCTAAAAGCAGTGAGTCAAAAATAGTTGTCCCCAAAGATATCTACAAGAGCCAGTCTCGAACTATTTTGGCCTTCTGTATTTTCAATCAATGAATCACTGCCTTGTATCCTGCTTGTTTTCGGGTCTAACTTTTGACAAGACTTTCATCTTTCATTTTATTATGAAGGAATAAAAGTTTTCATTTTAGCCTCTTGGGTCTCAAAACAGATTGTGGAAAGAAAGTGGGTCTCCACAACTACTTGATCCCCTGCTAAGTGAAGGAACGTTTAGAGCGATCCTAACTTTCCTAGGTTTTTCAACAGCATTGGGAGAATCGAATCCTGCTCAAACGGGATGCCCCTTAAAAAATTATTTTCCTTTTTTCCCTAAGAACGAAGGTGTTGTGAGGGTCAAGGGAAGCTTGGTACCGAGTAATCAAAGTAAGTTGACAGACCTCTGATGCAAAATATTACACAGATATCAGCCCTGATACAAACTAATTGCCCCCATCTTCGTGCTCAAAGAAGTAAATTATAAGACAGGTGGTGAAAGGAAATTTAGAAATGATTGCCCCCACCTAGTCCAGGAAGGTGATGAAAGGAAATTCAGAAATGATTGCCCTCGTCTAAGCATTTAAATGCATAAATATTTTCCGAAGTGGTGAAAGGAAATTCAGTAAAAGGGGCTAGATAACTTCACTGTGGTACTAAACATGCTCACTGGCAGTGAAGCAATGTATGAGATATCTGTAAGGTTGTTATACATGAATATCACTCTGCTCTAGTAACCAATGCTTTCTAAAAGCCTAATCCATACCCTGAATTCAGACGGGACTTCCCGGTTAAAAATTATGTAATTTCATTCTTTTGATGCAAGCTGAGAGCCACAAGATCTGTTGAGTCTCCTAGGGTCATTTAGAATGTCTTAAAACATACCCAAAGTTAGTAGTGGGAAAGGGAAAATTGTGAAATGGATTACAGCTGTGTTGGGAAGGATATCTAATTTGGAAAAACTTCTCGAGGTAAAAACAGAGTTTTTTCCCTCCTTCGATCCTTTTTCCTTGGAAATTTTCTACCTGATTGAGCTTTGACTCCATTTACCCAATATTGGCACGTGGTATACTATTCTTTCCACCTCACAGGAAGGTGGGATCCCTAGTTGGAGCCTATGTTGGAGCCGCCCTTGTTTTTTGGGCCTGTCACAATTTTCTTTTTTACATGAATTCTAATGTTGATTTTCTTTTCCTGTCGAGATAAAGAGACCTCTGAAACCTTGTCACATAAAAAGCGATGTTTTTCTACTCTTTAAAACAAGTCCACTTTCATAAGAATGTTTTCTCCTTTTGTTATGCTTCGGGACCTCGTAAGTCGGATATTATGATCCATAAGTTTACACGTCCCGAGTCGCGAAACGGCGAAGTTGTTTTATATTTTCTCTCAAGACAGTAACTAGGGTAAAATCTTTAACTCATGATTAGACATCGTCGGGGTTTCACGCCTCGGCGTTCTCCAAATCCGAAGCCTTATTTTTATAGCCTCGAGAGCCGAGAACGCGAATTCCTTCCTGATAAACCATGTCGAGGATCAAAGGAAAAAAGCTAACCATGGTAAAAGTTGTTCTCGACCTTTCGCCATTCGGCGTTATTTTTTTCGAAGTTTCCATCTTCTAAACCCCAAATCCTGAAGTTGCGAGGAAATTATCACATGATTAACTAATCGCCTAATCCAAGATTTCCTTCCCCTTAATTAAGTTTTAATTATCGTCATCTCGCGATTTCGCGACTCGGCATACTAATTTCCCAGAAAATTGTCTTCGAAGTTTCGAGTTGTGATATGGCGAATAAAATGATGATAAAATTAACTATGCCCAAAATCGTGGTTACTGTTAATTAAGCCAAAATCGGTCCTCGCAAACTCGCAAGTTGGATATTCAAAATGTCAAAAGAAATTCCACGATGTAGCGAATAACGAGAAATTGATTAACGTTGGTAAGATTTGATAAATAAATATAAAGAAAGATATATCCCGCGCCTCAAGGCTTGCACATTTCCCGAGGAAGCCATTCGCTCTCCACACTTCGACTGACTATCAAACCGCCAGAAATTGTTGATATTAATGGAGAAGTAGGGTAAATCCATGCATATAAGATCAGTTTTTACGTAATAAATTTGTTTCTAATTACGATTTGATAGGATTATTTAGAAAAGTACCGAATTTTCAAATATATACAAGAGTTTCATTTTATTATAATGAACACATTTTCATAAGCATGCAGAGCTTGTCATTTCCGAGTGAACTAATTTCTGCATGTATACGCAGTTCTATCACAGAAGGGTGAAAACGTAAGATTCAGCTATGGCTCCATGGAAAGCAGCAAAGGCGATTGTCGAGGTTGCAGGACAAGGCTCAGATAATGTCTCCGACACTTCACCCCAGAGTGTCGACTCATTCCCTAGCTGGTTGTTTGTTTCAGACATTCTGCAATCGGAGTTGGTGAATTATTCAGACTCAGATGACAATGAAAAGGATGATCTGAGCACTAAATACAAGATAGTGGTCCAATCTGGAATGCACAGGGTAGCAACCAGACCACAGTTGCTCCCATATTATGACATGATCTGATGGGCATTGGATCACATAGACCTACCCACTAGGACTATCATGAACAACCAGCGGGTCACGGTTGGGACTTTTAGGATGGAGCATATCCAAACCATGTATAAGCTCCCGACGAAATCTGAATACACGTATGGTGTTGAATTACTGGAGGAATTCAAAGATAAGGAGTGCAAACAGTATGATAAAACCATGCCCGGTTTGGTAAAGGACTAGGTTTCGTGCTCCGCAAAATTCAGAGCAAATGACCAGGGCGTTTATTCAATCGCTTCGCTGGAGCCACAGTATAAGTATGTGGCCATGATAACGTGCCGATTATTTGGGAGAGAGGAAACATCGCATTTTTTCGTTTCATGGGTGCCTCTGATGTTTTGGGTTGCAGAAGGTTGCTCTTTTAATTGGGCAAAGATACTCTTGGACAGTTTGGCCAACTGGGTCACAGAGTATCGAGAGCAGAAGGCAGGCGGGAGGCCATCCTCATTCTTCATGTTCACATATATTATGGACGCGATATGTTCCATGACCCCATTCCCACTGATGAGCTGGGCTTGGACTCCAGCCGGAGACAGACCCATGCATGTATATCACGACAATCTGTGGGAAAATAATGCTGACAGTTTCATATATGAAATTTTCAACTGGGTGATGGTGCCCCTGCATATCGCCATTTTTGGTCTCCCACCACCTCGTATCTTGGATAGCATTGCAACAAATCTGAGTGGCATAGCAGACTGGTACGTGGGGGCAGAGTTCTCCTACTTCAGAGTGTTCGGGGTTGTTGTTCCCCCGCTTTCACTACCATTTTTCATCCCTGACAAGCTGGCTTGTCGCGAGGTCACCCGACAAAGAGTGATTGACGGGGTGAGTAAAGAAATCAAAGGATCTTCAAAGAAGGTGTGGCCATCTTTTCCCATTCAGCTAAATTTTTATTCTTTATTGGATTTCGGGCATGCCAAAGCCGAGGTTGCAGCCCTGGAAGACTTGCAATTGGTCTCCATCAAGTATAAAAAACTTGATCCTCAGAGAGTCGTGAGCAACCATTTAGCCAATTATGGGATAAAGAGGTTTGAACATGAGATTTCACCCCCGGATGACATTTTTCGAGGGGCGAGGTCTTATGAGGAAGTGCTAGCTCGGATCCGATCCTTAGCACCTGAAGACACAACCTCTGTATTGAAATTTCAGGAACATAGATGAAGTTGTCTTCCCACTGTGTTGCGAGGAGGGAGTCTGGGTGTTTCCGAGATGGAACCGAAGGATAATGAAGGCCCTAAAGAGGCAGATCCTGACTCAGGAAAACACCAGGATGAGGGGAAACAAACAAAGAAGCCCGAAGAAGAGGCAACGACTCCGGACCCGCCAAAGAAACAGAATCCGAAAACTGAGAAAAAGACCCCTGAACCTCCGAAGAAGCAGGACCCGGTCGACACCCCAGGAAAAGCAGCGAAACAAATCGGGGAACCCATCACTTTTGTCACCCCCTTGCATTCGACACAAGGAAATATAGAAGATCGATAGATTTTCAATGAGTAACTGAGGCCCATAAGAGTAGAGGAACTTCCTCCGAACGAGTTTTTCTTTGATAAAAAGAGAAAAGCGGTAGTAAAGAGGGAATTCTACCAGGAGGGAGAGTCGACTGCTAAGAAATACAAATTCATTATCGACGGAAAGAATAAAAAGAATGAGAATTCGCCACTGAGATCGCAAGGACGCTAGGAGCATATGCATCGGTGAATCAAGTTTCGGTTGGGCTTTTAAAGAACCAACTCAATAGGAAAAATCGCATGATCAGGACTCTTGAGGCCCGATTGGCCTCGGCCATGGAAAATGCTCAAGGCCAGGTGAGCGCAGAGATAGAACTAGCCTGAATGGCTGATAAAAATGAGATAGAAGTTCTTAAAACCAAGCTCGAGCAAGCACATCTAGTGGTCTGAGACGGTCGGATATAGGTGGGTCAACAAAGGAATATGATTGCAGAGCTGTAGGCTCAGGTAGAGATCGTCGAAAGAAATATGATTGACGTCGAGGTGTTTAAATCTCGAGCGATCGAGATTCAGAACAGAATCTCTTCTACACAACAAAGTTTTCTCACCTAAGTGGGAGCGATCCGAGAGAATTGTCTGTTGATGAATCAGGTTTCCAAGAACCTGACTGTCAGAGAGAGGGATGCAGAAGTGGCTCGGGTCGCCTTTTAGGAGGCAGTGATAGCCATGAATAATAGAGTTTCGATAGGTTCTCCTGGACTCGTCATCCCAGAACAAACCAGAGGTAATATTCTATTGAAGGATTGAGAGCACAACATTGCCCTGGGAAAGGAACAAGCCCAAAAGATAACCAGTTCATTAGAAGAATCCTTCAATTCTATAGATGGTGAGTTGTTGGGTATGGACAGTGGAGGTGATGCGGAAACATTGATGCAAATGAATGTGGAACAGATATCGCTTGATCTGAAAGAGAAGGATGAGAGAGATTCGGCCGACATCTATCAGATAGATATGGTGTAAATGGCCCGAGTTGATAAACATTTGATCCAGCCCAGCGTGCAACTAAGTTCCCTCGACATCATCGATGCACAAATGGGAGACAAGATGCAACAGTTAGCCCGAGAATGTTACTTCGTCGAGGCCAGCTGTCAAGCAGAACCTTCATGACTCGTATCTCAGCTTGTGGAAAGATGTATTGCCTGCATCGATTTCGCGTGAAGACAAGAACCTGGCACTAAGTGAAGACAGAATAGGGGATATGGAGCGATTTCTCTCTCCTCTATCATAACTAAAATTTTTGCGACTATTGAGATTCTACCTGCTTTGTAGAAATTGTATAAATATACCCCAGAGAGAAATAAACATGGCTGGACCCTTTTGAGATTTTGTAATAGAGTTTTTGCATTGAGATTTAATACAAGCAGATCCGAGATTCTCAATTCCGTCACTTTTGTATTACAAGTTTTCTTTCTTGTTCCTCATTTTTCAATTTTCAATTCATATTCGTAATTGATGTGCTTCGTTATAATTTAGTACTACCACTACTATAACGAATAAATTTGGGTTTTCTATAATTGTTTATTGCCTTTCCTCTACACCAGCTATCAGCTGTGTAAGACCAATTTGCAGTTTCGGAATTCTACATGCATTTTTTGTTACATCGTTTATTTTCTTACGTATTTTCTTCTCCCGTTTACTTCATGATATTTTCCCCCGATATGAACCTTACACTGTAAGCGGCTCAGTGTTTTTCTCCCATCTCGCACTTTTTATTAAAATATAATACAGTTACATGAACGAGCCTTAGATTTGCATCCATAATTTAGTTCTGCAACCGTAAAATTCTCTTTTATAAAACCAATTTGAGACAACACTCACCCTTTCTTAAGAGTTCTCTTAACTGTGATGTTCCCCCATGAGAGTTCCCACTCCAACTCAACCTAACGTTGAACCTGGGTTATTGAGCCAAACACATATCGCCTTAAACGTTTTTAACACTATCCTCAAAACAACAACTAACCGGGCTGAACTAGAACAATCATGGGCAACCATTGAATGAGACATCACTATTCAGGAGTAGTTTGAAGCCAAAAAACCTCAAAGAAGAAATCTCCCTTAGTTTCTCTCTCCAAAGGTTGACATTTCCCTTCTCCAATATTCTAACCACTTTCGGATGCCTTGACACTATACGTTTGAGCCTTAAGTACAGACTCAAGAACAACAACTTGGAAGATTTTCCAAGTGCTAAAGGCCTCGACCTTTACTCTATTATGTGACCCCTGCGGCTATGACTCCATGTGTAAAAGCACTCGCCCTCCTTCCAACACACCAAGGAACTAGTCCTCTTGAACCTTTCTTTGATAACTTCAAAGACTCTATCCCTTCTGAGCTTTCTTGAAAATCCTCAAGTACTCTAGGGATAACTCATGTGTTCACTCCTTACAGCACTTCTACAAATACGCTTAAATATCTGAAGCTCTTTGACTCTGTGCACTCCATGCAACAGTAGTCTTTCAATGATTTCACTCAGATTGTAACCCTGAGATGTCACTCGGCCTGTGCACACCTTGCACGGCTCTTGTGCTTAACTTGCACTTCTGTGAGAATGAGAATAATGTTATCTCTTCTGAGATTTCAGAGATGAAACTCTGAACTCTTGTCAATGCACTCCTTGCAAACAAATTCACTGCACTCCTTCTAGGAAATACTCTTGCTCAGACAAAGAAACAATTGAAACTCATTCCTTACTCTTCCTCTCTTTCGATTTCATACATTCAAAAAGAAATTGTACATACACAACATAAACAACAAATGCATGATAGAAAGAGTAAAACAACACTAGGCATAACATTCAACATGCATACACAGAGAATATCACAACACCATAAGTCTGAATCAAAGATTCATATATTAATTTAGGACTTCTGTACATAGGTGTTTTCAAATACAGTTCTCCGCTCCTTCTCCTCTCTGGGCTCTATGCTCAAAATTGACAATTGATAATTTATCCCAATGATACAAGATGAGGGTGCCTATAGTCGATTTTCCCTCTGCTCCTAAAACTGTCTAATATGGAACTCAAGGCTAACTACTTACATTTATTATACATAAATGCCTCTACCTACTACAAACAAGAGTAGATTTCTCAAGGTCTGATTACAATCTACAGGTATGCCCTTTCTTAACTACTTTATTTAAGTTTTGGTGCATCCTACTTCAAAACAATTTAAACACCTTTGAACATGTGCCAAAAATGTGTTGGTGCTACTTGCGCTCACTCGCTACTGACGATGCTCCTGCATCATACTCCCTCACTTGAAAATTTTCATGGACTCCTATCCATGATCTCTCATACATTATGTCCATGCTTTTGGATTTCGGCTTCATTTTCCTAGCTGGCATCTTCAACTGGATGTCCCTTCCACTTTACCAAGTATTCAAAATATTCCTTTCGCATGGTCCTCTTACTAATTCTTTTGTATAGTATCCTTTCCATCTGTGGTTTCTCTGCAACTAGCATCTGCTTGGCCAATTGAACCTCTGGTTGTTTGTTGTCTTCTCCTACCTCTTCATCTTTGTAAGGGTACAAATATAAGACATTGAATATTGGAGAAATTCCAATCCCCTTGGGTAATTCAATCTCATAAGAATTCGCCCCAAATTTCTTTATGATCTTGCACGGCCCAATTTTTTTCATTTTCAATTTGTTATATGTCCCCCTTGGGAACCTTTCCTTTCTCAAGTGTGCAAGGATAAAATCACCAAATTTGAACTGAAGTTCTATCCTGTGTTGGTCTGCTCTTCGCTTATACTCTTGGCTCGAGTTTTGTAATCACTCCTTAACTTGGCTATGAAGCTCCTTCATCACTTCTGCGAAATCCTCTGCACTAGCACTCCTAGTTGTGTTCTGTTTGAAATCCCACAATTCAGAAACTCCTCTTGGCTGCATGCCATAAACTATTTGAAATGGACTCTGCCCTGAACTTCTATTGATTGAATCATTATATGCAAATTCTGCTTGTAGTAGAATACTGTCCCATTGACTATGATGTTCTGTCACCAAAATTCTCAACAAGTCTCCCAAACTTCTGTTCACAAATTTTGTCTATCCATCTATATGAGGATGATAAGATGAACTGAATGACAAGTTTGTTCCCATGTTTTTCCATAAGGTTCTCCAGAAGTGTCCCACGAACTTGGTGTCTCTATTTGAAACTATGCTGCTTGGTAAGCCGTGAAGTCGAATGATTTCTTTGAAAAACAGATTTTCAATGCAAGTTGTGTCACTGGTTTTCTAACATGGTATGAAGTGTGCCATCTTATAAAATCGGTCTACCACTACAAAGATTGAGTCAAACCCTCTTTGTGTTCTCAGCAGCCCCAATATGAAGTCCATTCTTACTACATCCCACGGTCTCTCAAGGATGGGTAACATATGATATAAGCCTACATTATGCCTCTTTCCTCTTGAATGTTGACAAATTCTACATCTATCCATGAATCTTTTGATGTCTGTTCTCATTCCTAGCCAAAAATATGACTCATTTAAATTTGAGAATGTCTTGTCATGACCGAAATGTCCAGCCAATCCTCCACTGTGTTTCTCCTTCAATAGATTCTCCCTCATGGAGCATTTTGGAATACAAAGTTGATTACCCTTAAACAATAATCCTTCCAGGATCATGTATTCTATCCATTGACTTATGTCCCTGAGAATTGGATTCTCAGCTACTTCATACACTTCTTTGAAGTTTGGATCATCTCTGTACATGTTCTTGAGATTATCAAAACCCAATTTTTTGACTTTGAACTCTTGCATAAGAAAACACTTCCTGCTCAAAGCATCAGCAACCTTGTTAGCAGTCCCATAAATATGTTTAATTACAAAAGTAAAATTCTGCATATATTCAACCCATTTAACATGTCTTTTATTCAACTTCTCATGTTGATTCACAAATTGCAAAGCATGATTGTCACTGTATAAGACAAACTCCTTAGGAATCAAGTAGTGCATCCACTTCTTCAGTGCCTGTATGACTGCATAAAATTCTTTTTCATATGTGGAGTACTTCATTTTGGCTTCATTCAAATTCTCGTTGAAGTATACTATTGGTTTGTCTTCTTGACTCAAGACTGCCCCTATTGCAAATCCACTTGCATCACATTTTACTTGAAATGTCTTTTTAAAATCAGGCAACACCAGAATTAGTTGTTCCATGATTTTCTTCTTCAACAAATTGAATCTTTTCTCAGCCTCTTTTGTCCAGTGAAAAGATTTATGTCTTTTCTTCACTGTGTCCATCATTGGTGCACTAATTCCACTGAAATTCCTAATGAGCTTCCTATAGAAACTAGCCAATCTGTGAAAACTTCAAACTTCAAAGATATTCTTTGGCGATGGCAAATTCTTAATCACCTCCACTTTATCTGGATCCATCCTCAACTTATCTGCAGAAATAAAAAACCCCAAATAAATGAGCTTCATCTTCATGAATGATTATTTCTTCATATTTATCATAAACTTCTCTTGGCGTAGCCTCCACATCACTGTGGCCAAATGTTTCAGATGCTCTGCCTCTGTTTTACTGAAAATCAGTATGTCATCAAGATACACAATGACAAATTTTCCAATGAAATCCTTTAGGATTTCATTCATCAATCTCATAAAGGTACTTGACGCATTTGTTAGGCCAAACAGCATAACAAGCCATTCATACAACCCTTCATTGGTCTTTAATGTTGTCTTCCATTCATCACCTTCTCTCATACGAATCTGATGATATCCACTTTTCAAATCATTCTTCGAAATTTTTTTCGATCCACTCAAGCAATCCATCAAATCATCCATTCTTGGCAATGGAAATCTATCCCTGATGGTAATCTTGTTAATTGCCCTTAAGTTTGTACACATCCTCTAGCCTCCATATTTCTTTGGAGTGAGCATTGTCGAAACAACACATGGACTCAAGCTTTCTCTAATCAACCATTTGTCCATTAAATCTGGACCTGTCTTTTGACCTCGTCATTCTCCTGCAGCGTCAATCTGTACGCTGCTTTGTCTGGTAAACTAACTCTAGGTATAAGATCAATGTGATGACTTATACTTCTAATAGGTGGCAATGAACGAGGTATTTCGTCCACTACTATATCAGCAAATTCCTCTAGTAGTTGTTGGATTTCCTCTGGTAAATCATCCACTCTTGTGCTAGTCAAAACAATTCTAGGTTTCCTGACCGTGATGAATTGTGGGTATTCCTTCTTCTTAACCTCCTTTAGAAGTTCCTTCCCACTCATGAGAAGTACATTGTTGATTACTTCATGTTTCACCTCTTTGTCCTTAATCAACAACAACATGTGAGTTCTCCCATTCTTCTCTAGAGTGTATGTGTTCTTTCTCCCATCATGAATCACATTCCTATCATATTGCCATGGTCTACCCAAGAATAGATGAAAAACATCCATAGGAATGACATCACACAATATCTTATCGTTATATCCTCTTATCTTAAATTCAACTAAACATTGTTTAGTGACATTTACTTGATGTCCTTTTTGTAGCCATGAGACTCTGTATGGACTTGGATGCTTAATAGTCTCCAGCTCCAGCTTTTCTACCATCTCTTTAGAAATGAGATTGTCCGTGTTACCACTATCCATGATGAATTTGCATACTCTGTCTTTGGTCTTGCAAGTAATCCGAAAAATATTGTTCCTTTGCACTGGATTCTCCGCCTCCTCTTCTGGCATTAAGAGAACTTTCCTCATCACCAGTGATCTTTCACCTTCAGCATCCTCTGCCTTAACATTTTGCCTTTGTGCTTCGGAAATGTGAGTCTCACCACCTTCTTTCTTCTTATATGGACATTCATAATATTTGTGTCCATTATTTCCACATGTGAAGAATTTTATTACTCCACCTCTACCCCTTCCTCTTCCTCTAACATGAGGAAAAGTGTTGTTATCAACATACTGTCCTCTCTGTTCAGTATACTTCCCTCTATGCGAGATTCCACCTCTCTCAATTTGAGGTTGAGGTTTCTTCCATTCCTCCTTAGGCTTATTATTCCTATATTGGACAACTATCTTGCCTCTGGGCTGACTTCTGCCTTGGCCTCTCTAACTTTGATTTTAGCTCATCTTCTCTTCAGCCTTTAGAGCCATCTGATAAGCATCTTCCACCGTCTGAATGATCATCATGCTCATCTCATCTTGAATGTTGTATCTCAGACCATTCATGTACCTGGAAACCTTCTCATCATCACTTTCGCGATGACCTACCCTAATGTTCATCTTGTAGAAGTCTTCAATGTACTCCTTCATTGACATCAACTTCTGTCTCAAATTCTGCATTCTCCAAAAAAGAGTGATTTGATAATCCCTGGGTATGAATTTCGCCTTCATCTTCGCGATCATTCTATCCCAACTCTTGATCTTTTGCTTGCCTTTGCAACATCTTTCAGCTTGTTGTTCATCCCACCACAATGTTGCATGTCCTTTCAATCTTGTGACAATGTGTTTGACCTTCCTATCTTCCTCGACATCTTCATAGTCAAAATACATGTCCAGAGCTCTAATCTAGTCTAGAAGCTCTTCAACATCCAAGTTTCCCTCATATACTGGAATGTCCATTTTCACCCTGGCACTCATTCTTGCAAACACCCTAATCAGATGCTCATTTTCTACATCCTCTGCTACAACCTCTTCTCCTTCATGTGCATCTTCATCTTCACTTTCAGATTCACTGACATTTCCAACACCGGTTGTGTGCCTCTATTTTATTTATACATCCATGAGTCTGGTGCATATGTTATGCATCTCTCTTTCCATGGATGGATTTGGCACCCGCCCACCCCTTTCTTCTGGCATTTCCCTCTCCTCTGGCGGATTGGGTGTTTACCTGTCTCTTCTTCTTAGCGACATGGTGAATCTTCCTTTTCCCTACTATAGAAAGAAAAGAAATCTTTATGTGCTCTGATACCAAACTTGGTGAAAACCCCCGACCCTTGGGTCAAGATCCACTACAAAGGATCGTTCTAATATCTCCTTGAGCCAAAGTGTCTCTTTCAATTCCCACTAGAATCTCAGTCAAATCAATCCACAGGTCCTTCTTCTACCCCACAGTCTTCTACACACGACCGTGAGTTTCGGGTTTTGGGACTTTTTGTTTCCTGATGTCAAGAACCTCTGTCTTCTCAAACTCCTGAACACCAATATGTGAAATGCCGAAATGGAAATTTGTTGGCCTTCCTCTTCTTTCACGATTTCGGTCTTTAGAACACTGAAATTCTTTTGGACCTCTCATCCTCAGGATTCTCGAACCTCCAAATCCCGAAAAGCCGATGTACCAATGTCTTGGACTTCTCCTTATTTAGTATTTTGGGTTTTCAAATTCCAAAATGCATGGACGCCTTGTCCTCGGAACTCCCAAAGTTCTGAATTCTGAAATGCCAAAATGGCCTTTTCTTTCAGGTTTTTTTTTTTTTCTGAAAGCCCGGATTGCTACCATGTGTCCTCTTACGATGGATGGTCCATATTCATTTCATGATTTCATGACTTATGACCCCCTATGACAAAAATCCTCAGTCAACTTGAAATCCCTGTAGCCGAAATACCGAAGGGTTCCTCGATCTCCACCACGTGTCCCAAAGAATGGATGGTTGTAATCCTTTCGAGATTTTCACTGTGAAGTTTCTTGATCTCTCGTCATCAGGACTTCTAATATCCTAAACTCTGAAATCCTGATATGCCATGCCTATTTCAAGACTTCTCTCCTCTGCTCTGTGTGTTTAAGGATTAAACCCTATGCAACTTTCGATCAATCCGATGGCTATCGGTGATCCCTGTGAGATCCAATGGCTCAAAACTGCTCCCGCTATGCATGCCTCCTACGTTGCTCCCTAGACGTGGAAATCCAACAGTCTAGATTTCTTCCTTAGCCCGATCTAATGGCAGTTGTGCTCCCTCCTGAGCATATGATTTCTTTTGACACTTGGAAGATTTTCCAAGTTCTAAAGGCATCGGCGTTTACTCTATTCTGTGACCCTTGCAGCTATGAATTCATGCCTAAAAGCAATCACCCTCCTTCCAATGCTCCAAGGCACTAGTCCTCTTGAACTTTTCTTCGATAACTTTGAAGACTCTATACCTTCTGAGCTTGCTTGAAAATCCTCAAGTACTCTGGGGATAACTCATGCACGCACTCCTTGTGACACTTCTTCAAATACGCATAAATATCTGAAGCTCTTCGACTCTGTGCACTCCTTGCAATAGTAGTCTTTCAATGATTTCACTCAAATTGTAACCCTGAGACTTCACTCGGCCTGTGCACAACTTGCACGGCTCCTGTGATTAACTTACACTTCTGTAAGAATGAGAATAACGTTATCTCTTCTGAGCTTTTAGAGATGAAACTCTAAAATCTTGTCAACACACTCCTTGCGAACAACTTCACTACACTCCTTGTAGGAAAAACTCTTCCTCAGACAGAGAAACAATTTAAACTCATTCCTTACTCTTCCTCTCTTCAGATTTCAAACATTCAACAAGAAATCGTACATACACAACATAAACAACAAATGCATGACAGAAAGAGTAAAACAACACTAGGCATAACATTCAACATGCATACACAGAGAATATCACAACACCATAAGTCTGAATCAAAGCTTCATATATTAATTCAGGACTTCTATACATAGGTGTTTTCAAATACAGTTCTCTGCTCCTTCTCCTCTCTGTGCTCTATGCTCAAAATTGACAATTGATAATTTCTCCCAATGATACAAGATGAGGGTGCCTATAGTCGGTTTTCCCTCCGCTCCTAAAACTATCTAATCTGGAATTCAAGGCTACCTACTTACATTTATTATACGTAAATGCCTCTACCTACTACAGATGAGAGCAGATCTCTCAAGGTCTGATTACAATCTACAAGTACACCCTTTCTTAACTACTTTATTTAAGTTTTGGCGCATCCTACTTCAAAATAATTTAAACACCTTTGAACATGTGCCAAAACTACATTGGCACTACTCGCACTCGCTTGTTGCTGACGATGCTCCTGCATCAAAACCAAACCTTACTATAATATCCTCCATAAAACCAATGATCACCTTATGAGAAGAGTTCCTTGTGGGGATATATTCCATCCACTTGGTTAAATAATCTGTTGCAGTTAATATCCATCTGTGCTGACCACTTGAAGGAGGGTGAATCTCTCCAATAAAATCTAGGCCCCACTACTGAAAGGAACCTAGAGCTACTACATGCTTAAGTGGTAGGGACTTGAGTTATTTCTTTCCAGAGAATTTTTGACATTTGATACAAGCCCTGACTTTCACATAGACATTAGTGAACAAAGTAGCCCAATAGTACCCATCCCTGAGTATTTTGTAGGCTGTGTTTTTACAAAAATTATGCCCCCCAAATAGGCTTCTATGAAAATCAAACATAATCCTTTGGGCCTCTTGTGGGTCTAGACATCTCAGAATCACTCCTAGAGGGTCTTTCCAATACAAGATATGGTCAATAAGGCATTATCTAATTTCTTTGAGCTTTAAATCTCTTTCCTTTCTCCTTCCCATACCATCTGGAGGCCTCAAATCCTGTAGAAAAAATATAATATCTTTGTACCAGGTGCATCCTACTAATGGAGGGTTGTCCCAAGGACCTTTATCAAGTGTTTCGGTCCGATGGTTTTCTGAGAAAGTGTTGATGAATTTAACCCTCAAATATTTACAAATATATTCAACCAACAACTTGGTTAAACCTTGGCATTTAATTAGTTTGGTGTGTTTTATTTCTAGATCAAATTCGAGGATTTTTGTAATCCACTTTCTCCTTCTACCATGTATGTCAGGTTGAATGATAATGTCCTTTACAGAAGCTAAAGGAACATACGCAGTGATTTTTGAATGCAGAACATAGACTCTGAAATATTTGAAATATTTCACCAAGGCATAGGCCTGCTTCTCCACAATGTCATATCTAGTCTCTTCATCCCTCAATGCTCTGCTTAAAAAGGAAATAGGTTTTTCCAGCCCTTCAGTATTCTTCTGCAACAACATAGATGCTACTGTATCACATGAAGCAAAGAAAAAGATCAAGAAATCCTTGGAATAATCAATACTGATCAACACGGGTGCCTCAGTCAATGCCTTCTTAACTTTTTTGAAGGATTATCTGGGCTCAGTAGTCCATTTCATTTCTTTCCTTTTCTTGAGCATGGTTGTGCTATGCTTCACCAATTTAGTGAGGTTTGAAACAAACCTTCTCAGGAAATTGATTTTACCCAGAAAGGACTAAACTTATTTCTCGTATATAGGAAGTGATAAGGCTTGAATATCTTCTACCTTGGTGGGATCGATCCTAACTCCTTCAGTTGATACCATGTGCCCCAATAATTTTCCTTCCTGCATAGAAAATAATGATTTCTTTGGATTTAGGGAGAGACCAAACCTTTTGCATTTCAGGAAATATTTTCTCAGATGAGAGAAATGTTCTTCATCGGATCTAGAGAAGACTATTATGTCATCCAGATAGATAATCACAAATTTATCCTTTTCTCCAATGAAAACGATGTCCATGGCTCATTGGAAGGTTGCTCCTACGTTCATCAACCCAAAGGGAACTTTGGCATACATGAATGTACCCCAAGGCATGGTGAAGTTTGTTTTTTCTCTGTCCTTAGGAAAGATTGACATTTGATTATATCCCGAAAATCCATCAATCGTGGATATCCTTGGTGTGCTAGTTACCCTTTTTAATATGTGTTAAATTTTTGGCAAGGGCTAATTGTCTTTCTTTGAGTTTCTGTTCAAAGTTATGAAATCGACACACAATCTAATTTCTCCATTTTTCTTCCTTACTATGACCAAGTTGGCCACCGATTCAGAATATCTCAAAGGGACAATCATATAGGCATCCAACAACTTCTTTACCTCCCTTTCCATAATAGGCAACAACATAGGATTTATTTTCCTTAATTTCTTCCTAAATGGTTTGGCCTCCTCCTTCAGCGGGATCTTATGCTTGATGATGTTGGTGTCATATATTTTGAGGTATTCATAGGTCTAGGAAAACACATCACTGAATTCTTTTAATAACTCAACATACTTAGCCCTCTGCTCCCTTGATAGGATGCTTGAAAACTTAACAAATGTTGGATCCTCCTTTGTACCAAATGTTTCACACAGCTACATCGGCATCCTTATTTGTGCCTTTAATATTTACTTCCACATCGTTCCCATCGAATAATATTTCTAGAGGAACTAGTCCCTTTGGAATGTGATTGATAGGTAGTTGAACAATATGGTGATTAGCAATTTTATTCAAAAATACTTCAGGGGGACGGTAACCCTCGAAATCATGATCCTAATCAATGTGTAATACAAATAACTCATCAACTGACTAAATAAATCTTATTATTTTGAGATCATCCTTGAACACCTTCCAATGCTTGATATTATCAGGTACAGAGGGCCTATATATAATCTCAACATCGTATTTGAGCATAGGTGGTAGTGGGATCCTGAATTGACTTGTTGAGACAACCATAGAATCGTCCATGACATCTCTTTCTCTTGGAACAAATTAAATGTTGAAGGCCAAGAAAACATTGTCAATCAAGTCCCACACTTCATTTCTATAGATTTTGAGATGAGGGTGCTTGGCCTGATAAGCCATTCTGATCTTCTATACAATCAACTCTGCATCCCCTAACATTGTTATCTCTTCAATTCCCATATCCTTTGCAACCCTCAAACCTAAAACAAGAGATTAATATTCTGCCACATTATTGGTAGTTTCAAACTCTAATTTGTATGAAGGGGATATGGTTTCATGACAAGGTGACACAAAAACCACTCCAGCACCAACACCTTCCCTAGAAGAGGATCCATCGAAAAACATTTTCCACATAGAGGTAATTGGAGGAGAATATTCACCGAGAGTAATGGACTTTCTAATATCAAGAGGGGGTTCAAGGGCATGGGTGAGTTGCAATAAGATGGATCCTAAATCAGTATCCATGGAAAAGATAGGATGATTGGTGGGGTCCTCTTCATCACTGATAATGTAGGCCAACTGAGCTTCTCTGTACAATCTTATATGCTCCCCTCTGAACACTGAAATGGTAGAATACGTGAAGTCCATATGCAAGGTTACCCCAACTCTTTTTATCCAAGATATTGATAACAACATGCTAAAATTAGGAGGAACATCTGCCACCACAATATCCATGACCAAACTTTTCATGGGTAGCTAGAACAATGTCACCACTATATTCTTGATGACCCCAGGACATTGCACCCTCCTCAAATCAAAAGAATATAAATCATGATAAGATTTTTTGATTTCTAATCCGATTTATTCCATTAAATTATTGGGCATGAGATTATGAGACGCCCTAGAATCCATCAAACAATTATGCAACACCTTATCATATATGTTCAGAGATGTGTAGAAGGGAGGGGATGAATCATCTTTCTCTTCTACCATAGGACCCAAAATGACTGCAGGATTTTCATCTTGGAGATTCACTGAGTCTGTGGAATGATAGGGTGGCTCAGGCTGCAATAGCTTAGAGAGGGACCTTATTAAGTCTTCATTCTTAACTAGCTATGAAAGGGGGATAGGGATTCTGATCTTCTGAATTTCATTCTCAAAGTTAAAGGAGGAAGGGGGATTCAGAATTTCTCTCACCTATGGGATAGGGTCTTTGGATATTGGTGGGGAATTCTAAGATTTCTTTTCTTTCCTGGTGCTTTCTACATCTTTAGCAGTCTTCTCTTCTCTAGGAGATGTATTAGGGATTTCATACTTTCCTTATTTCTTCTTATATCTGAGGTTGTATTTACTTGGGTTATTATTGGCCTTTCCCCCTTTACTCAACTCATTTATTTGATTGTTCATGAGGGATTCCCCGTATGCGGATTGAGTTAGATGAGGAAACGGGGAGGTGTCTCCAACACAATGGATTCCAGGATCAATCTCCAACTCTTGTTCCTCCCTCTCCTCCTCAGTAACAAGGTTTTTTTGGAGAGGGGTTTGAATTTTTTGATCATTTCTATCTTCGTCCCTTTTTTCCCTTGGCATGATCTGAGGATCATTGTTATTTGGCCTCCTGAAGTTTCCTATGTTATCAATATTTTGAGGATTTATATATGCACGCTTCCCTTTCAATTCCAACTTTTCCATTCTATCTGAAAGTGATTTTAGTGACTTGCTTACTCCATCCATTTGAGGGGGGGTGACAGAGGAACTAGAGGTTGGGGTTTCTTATCTTTCCCTTCCTCTATCTCTATCAGTCTTATTCCTGAGTCAATCAACTGCCAATATGTTAGACTCTACTTCCATAGATGCATATTGCATGTGAGCCAATGAAGTAGCTTGTATCTCTCTTAACATGAGGCATAAGTCAAGGTCAAAGGAACTGGAATAGGTAATTTTTGCAGAGGCCTATGTGGGCTTTATCTCAACAGGGATTTTATTGTACATCTTGTTGAACCTTTTGGAGAAGTCAGACACAAACTCTCCCTATTTTATCTTTAGGAACATGAACTCTGTGATATAATACATAAATTCATTTTTATTCCCTCATTGTCTCAAGAAAACATCATAAAGATCCTCAATCGCAGTGATGCATCTAGGAGCCAGAGCTCTGAACCACTTTTTGGCTTCTCCATCAATACTGTGAACAAAGCTCCTCATATATACATCTTCATCTACTATGACATAGTTATCCACATAACTATAGAAAGATGCAAGGTTCTCCTCTATGTTTATATCTCCTTCCCCTGTAAACTTAGGAAACTGCTTAAGTTATCCACCGACTGGGAGGGAATTAAGAGGCTAAGGCAAGACCAGGGGGGCATGTCTAGCAGCCACTATGGAATCCATTCTATTTCTACAAGGATTACCACCTACCATAGGGATGATAGGTGGAGGAGAATTAGGAGGATATGGGGTTCAAATAAGGGAGAATGGAACTGAGATTCTGGTAGGAAAGGGAAACAATAGAGGATTTGAAGAAAAGGCTATAGGGCTTCAAGGAGTAGTGGGTTCTCTTCACACAGTAGTAACCATAATAGGAGGAGGGGTGGTAAAGCCTGAGGTATGAAAATATTATGAGGCGGTGGGTCTAAAACATGGTAAAACTTCATGGGAAATAGGAGTGACAAATATTTCTCCCTCCAAACCAAGACCAGAGGGGAAAAACTCAACATGAACACTCCAAAAATTTAAAATTTAGGAAAGTTCAAGAAATGGTATAATAGAAGAATGTGAAGAAAATATTGGATTTTATACAAGAGGATAATGAAAATCATCAGAAATACCTGGTTCATAAGTACAAGTACCTTCTCAGAGGGAATTTACCTTTCTGACAATTTTCTCTGGATCAACTTCAGGTGTTTCTAAAGGTAGCTTTGGAGTAGACCTCGTGTGTCTACCTCTAGAAGCCACAACTGAAAAAGTGGAGTTACCAATGGATTCGCATCAATGGAGTCGCCAGGTGCACAACTGCAATCTTTGATGTAGTAAGTTTTGATGCACCTTTAGAACCAATAAGATTTTTCATTCAATCCCAGTGAAAATATTGAATTTCGTCCCCGGAAACGATGCCATAAATGTTAGCACCAGAAGTCACCCTTAAGATTGTAGGAAAAGAAAACTCGATACCCATCATATTTTTATGTCACATGTTGATTATAAAAATTTCAAATGCGTGCAATCTCAATAAAATATCCTCTTAACTCAGAAAAATGGATTGATATGCACGAAAAGGTGAGCTCTTAGTTTGAATTCAGACAGTAAGTTGTAGTAAGGGTGAGTAGGGGGAAAACTTCGGTGAGAAACTGTAGAGGTATGCCAAGAACATCAAGTCCTTCATCATCCCAATGAGGAACAATTTAAACAAAAGAAATTTTTGAATTTAAATATCAAAGAAACTGAAAGGAACCATAACAACACTATAGTGAAACTTTCATCATAATGCAGTCCCAATAATTCAAGTGAATCAGTCAATCATGAACTCTTTCAGCATCAAAGGGAAACAAGAGGTATTAAGAAAGTTGAATTTCATTAAAAAATAATTTTCAAATGCATATACATAACAAGATAACCAAAGATTTCATTAAAACTTTACAATTCAAGAGCTTTTCTCTACCATCGACCCTTAAAAAATATAAAAACTGAGTATATATACTCAAAGAAACTTTCTCCCTTCAAAAGCACACTTCATTCACTACATTTAAGGCTTGGCACCTACATCTTCTTCTTTCATACGTGATCTTGGATTGATATGGGCTTTGCAGGAAAATCCGTTGATAGGGGAACCTTGGGTTGACTATCTGCCCACCATGGCTAGATTTCCTATGCTTTCCATTTATGTGGTGAGACAAGGTTTCAACCACCTTCTTCATTATCATTAACTTATTTTATTTGTATGAGGATGAGGCTTGACGACCATGGAAGTTCCATGCGAACTCACAATTCCTTTCATTTAATTCTATCACCTCGAGGCCACACAACTATTTTTTTGTAACCAACTCGAGCGCTCCATCTTTTCACACAGCTTCTTCCTATCACCCCATGCAACCATGGGCCATGACCTCATACTTATCAAACATTATATTTGAAGGTTTCTCATTTTGGGAGTTTTCAATCCCCCTGATCTCCAATGTTTCAATGCTCAATCCCGCGAAATGACCCATCCAGATCAATGGTCGGATCTCCTTCGATCCTGATGGCCATGATCATCTCCTTGAACAAATTCAACTATATCTCATTCAATAAGGTGCTTTCCATTCATTTAACCCTTCTTCCATATGACCCTAGGATGTGACCACAGGCCCAACTCTCAGGTGCATCATGATTTTGCGTTTCGCGAGTTCATGCTATACTTCATGCTCAAACCTTTGGGTCACAAGTTCATGATTGCTTGGAACAGGTGACATGCGTCTCTCTGTATCAAATGGTCCACATCATTTTGGTAATTATATCTTTTAGAACCTTCAAGACTCTACCTCTTACTTTCATGACTCG
Source organism: Picea engelmannii (assembly GCA_009831015.1). NCBI lineage: Eukaryota > Viridiplantae > Streptophyta > Pinopsida > Pinales > Pinaceae > Picea > Picea engelmannii. Next base: position 116,522 of record ML777001.1, read on the forward strand.
TGAAATCGGGAAAAGCCACTACTACATATTAAAAATTTGCGACGAAAGTACTCTTTTTCTAAATCCACCCTGTATTCATCACTATCTCGACGCATGTAGTTTGATTAAATTATTATGGTCAATGTTCATCGAAAGAGTGATGAATGTAGTTTGTCCATTGCAAGAGCGACGACTAACCTAAATTTAAAATTGACCGTTAAAAATGACCTAAAATAAATAGGTAAAAAAATAAATATTTTTAGGTCACAAGCATTGCAATTGCGACGATAGTGACCTAAAATTGGACTATAAATATTTGACGATTTAAAGATGTTGCAACAATATTTCTATAACAACGATGGTTTTGAAAGGGTATTTTTGTGCGAAAGAATGTTGCAGAATGTTGTTAGAGTTGGGGAAAAAAGTAAAGCATGTGAAAAGGGTGATGGTAGATGTTATTTCCCTCGTAAAAAAATTTGCCTCAGACGTCTCGTAAGAATTTTGATAGTAACAAATACAAAACATTGTAGGAAATATGGGCACATTGATGGCGGATTGAATGAATATCTTCCCATGGTAATTAGCTATATATTCATTATCTTTTTTTATTTTGTCAATTTTATATAAAATCATATATATATATATATATATATATATATATATATATATATATATATATATATATATATATATGTATGTATGTATGTATGTATATATATTGTTTGATTGTTTGTTATAGTATACACTAATTTTCCATGATTGTTTGTAATTATAAAGTTAGATTTGGCCTCTAACTTTCCGCAGAATATTGCACAAAGTATTAGTAGAAATGATGTTGTACAAGCTGAGGAACATCATCATGACCAAGCAAATGAGGATCTCATGGAAGAATATGATGGGACAAAACAAATGATCCAATATTTGTTTTTGTAGCTGGATGAGGATGGGGAAAATGATGGTATTTATGATGAACCTCTATTAGAAAAGGAAAATAATGACTTTATGAAGGATCAAGAGAAAATATTCTCTCCACTACATTGTTGCTAGTGAACTTAAAGGTTATGAATAATTTGTTGATCACTTGTATGACAGATACTAAGGTATGTAATATGCTTCATCTCATATTATACATAAATGTTTATTTTCTTCTATTTGTTTTTAGTGTTAATTAATGTGTAAAATAAGAATAAAATTTGTATGATTAATATTCTTACATTAACTAGTTGTTTGTTGTGTTGTAGATTTTTAGGTGAATTTTTGTTACCATCATCAAATATTTTACCTCACACATATTGAGGTTTTCATGCCATTATGAAAGACATTGGAATAGATTATAAAACTATAGATGAATGTCCTAATAATCATATTATATATTATGGACAACATGCTTCAAAAACAGAATGTCTACAATTTCTTATCAGTAGATATTGAACCGATCAAGTAACAAAAAGGGTGTCTCGAAAGGTTCTTCATAATATTCCCACAATTCCATGTTTGTAGCGATTGTTCAAGTGTGAAAGTATAAAACAATTTATGGATTACTATGCACATAATAGAAGTGGATATGGTGTTCTTTTAATGCCTGTCGATGGTTTTGCATTTAGGTAAATTGAGGAAAAATGGGAAGATTTCAAAGATGAACCTTGTAATGTTAGACTTTCATTGGCAACTGACGATGTTAATCCATTCAGAGATTGTTTAGGTATATTTTCTTACTGTGGCCTATTTTTGTTATCAACAATAACATTCCTTCTTGTATGTCAATAAAGAGGGAGCACATAATGTTGACAATGATTGTTCCAGGTATTTGTTTACATTAATTTTTTGAATTTAACATTTTCAGCTGTTTCTAGTTTTTCATAACATCTTTTGTTTATTTATTTAATTATATATATTACATGATATCATTCCTTTAGTAATTGTGTGTAATTTCAAACAATTAGGTAAGTACCAGGTTAAATATATGATTGTATATATCAAGCCTCTTATCGATGAACTACTAAAGTTATGGGTTGGCATCATAATGTATGACATATGTAAACCAATCAGGGAGAAGAAATTTAAAGTCCGTGGAATACTTTTATGGACATTTCTTGATGCCCCTGGACTAACACATTTCTTTTGTATGTAGCATTATAATATTGATCTTTAATACTATATAATATTTTAATTTTATCATGGTGCATGTTTAATTTTAAATAATCTCATCACATAATTGACATTAATCCATTTGTTGCAGGTCTTCAAACAAAGGGTAAATTTGCATGTCCAATTTGTGGCCCTAAGATGAAGTATCGTCATTCAAAGATTTTAGGAAATATGGTGTTTAATGAGTATAGGCACCTTCTTCCTAGGAACCATAGGTATCGTACTACTGAAAAACATCTTTTCAATGGGAAATAAGAGATTGGTTTAAAACCATGAAGACTGACACCTCACCTATGGAGGTTGGAATATAATAGAAATCGTCAAGGTATTGAATTTCATAATGTATCATAGATCATGTAATGTTTTGAATGTTTATTTTAACCATAGAATTTATTTTACCATATTTGATAATTATTTTTGTGATTTCTTTTATGCTTCATGAAGTCCGCAATCATCATGAAGGTATTAATAATGGGCTTCCATGAGGAATGAAATCTTATCCCGCTCAATTCATGAGGTTTCCCTACTATGAGGAGCTAAAAATAGCTCATTTGTTTGATACAATGCATATCGGGAAGAATGTGACTGAAATGTTATGGTGAATCATGGATGGTAGGAGGGACAAAGAAAAAATTATCAAAATTTGTACTAACATTTAGGAAGCCAATCATGCAATGCGAAGTGTGATTGGATATTCAAATAGATCAGATGGAGTACTAGACCAAAATAACCTTCCATGGTTATTAATAGAGAAACAAAGCAATGATGTAAAAGAGGTCATTCAAAGAATTAAATTTCCCACAGGTTTTGCTTCAAACATAAAAAATATCTTAACGAAGAAAGGTGAATTTGGTGGGGTAAAAACACATTATTGGCATACCATCATTAAGGTAATAATTTTGGTATACATATTTATTTATATTGGCCTTATAGATATTTTATTATTTTTATTTTTTCTTGTCTACTTTGGTCAAAACAAATAGCAATTCATTTTTTTGTTACGGTATGTTCTACTTCTATCTCTCCCAAACGACTTTCACAACAATGTCAAACAAGTTATATATGATCTTGAAAAATACATGAGGTAAGACGTAGTTGTGATTTCTATGTAAAATGTTATTTCAAATTATTTTTGTACTTAATGACACGTGTTTTACTTGTAATGTAATGTAATATAATATATTATGTTATGTTGAAACATGCTATTTTCTTGTGTCACGATCTCATGTAGATGGTTGTCATTGAAATAAATCCATGAAGATGATATAAAGTATTGGAAGAGAGAAATTTCTCGTCTAATGTGTGAAATGAAAAAGTATATACCTCCTACATTTTTCAATGCACAAGAACACTCCCTCATACATCAAGTTGAGGAGATTGAAAATTGTGGACCTGTTCACACAAGTTCAATGTGGATGGTGGAGAGGCACTTGAAATCATTAAAGGCATTGGTTAGACAAAGATCATGTCTTGAGGGTTCTATGGTGGAGGGATATATGGTATATCAATACATGGTGTATATTAGTCAGTATATTCCTAAATTAGCACCGCCAACTATGCATGCAGTTGATCACATTTGGGATGGGAACTCCATCAAAAAATTTGAATATTAGGAGCATCTGATGGGGAAAGGTAGAATGAAAAAAATGAGAAGTAATATATTAATAATTGTGAAAAATTATATTAATAATACATATTAAGTATCATTTTTTGTGTATATGATCATACTCATTAATATGTTAATATAATTTATTTCATAAATTATAAATATTTATAATTACCTACATATTGTACATTATAACTAATATTTAATATTGGTGAATTATGTTTTTTTGATTCAGTTTCTCTAGAGTGGGATGCACTGCATTTATTCATTGCAAACAATCTTGACTAGATGAATGTATGGATTGAAAGATGTAAACAACATAATGGAGGTAGGTTATCATGGAAATGACTGTCTATATTGGTTAGAGAAGCTCGTCGTAATGGAGATACCAATGTTACGTGGAGGTAAATTGATCTAGCATATGGTTTGAAAGATGGGTAGGTAAGCAAATTCTCCCATTTTATTCAGTTATTTTATATTATATTAATGTGACTACACGTGTACTGTATTTTTCATATACTTTCAAAGTTATATAAATATATGTTAATTTATTAATTGACAATGCATCTTTTACATATCTGACATATTTCAATTGAAACACCACAAGGCTATGTGGTGCAATGGTCATAAATTTCGCATCAAACAATTGGATGAGACCATGAAAATTTCTGATAGTGTGATAACTATAGTATTTCAGGTTACGAATGTTCCCTCTAGGAGTGATAGACATCCCCGAGAATATAAAAATAGATACTATGGGTATTTAAACGATATACTTGAGTGTGACGTTAATTCCTTCAAATTAGTTTTGTTCAATGTCAAATGGTATAGGTTACGAATGAATGAACATGATGAGGAAAGAACTGTTATTCAACATGCCAACAGATTTCCAATTACTAAAACAACAATGTTTGAAAGAGGACATGATCGCTATGTTTTTCCAAGCCAATGTGAACAACTATTTTACTCAAATGTTTCGAGTGAAAGAGATTGGTCATTTGTTGTTAGATATGATCCAAGAGAAAGGCCAATTAAGTATACTCATTTACAGGAAGAAGATGATATTCAAGATCAAGAAGATGATTCGACAGATCAGACAGGGCCAAAATATCATGGATGGTCGATAGATGAAGAAGACGAAGAAGATCATGATCTAGGTGTAGGAGACAATATTGCAATTCCTGATGATGATGTCGATGAAAATATGATCAAAAATGACATTGATGACGATGATGATATCATCAATCCTTTCAACATCGTTTCCGAATCGGATGATGATACGTATGTCGACTTCGATGAAGAAGATCAAGATAGAGAATAAGGATGACTACATAGATGTTGAGGTTGGATTAGGTACATGACTATATAATATTTTAATTTGTATGAATTATTCTCTTAAAATAATTTACTTTTAATGTCATGGGTTAATTAGATGTTTTTAAGTTTTATGCGACATTTTTATATCCTAGGTTACATGTTGTTTAATTATTATTTGAAACCTGAAAATAGATGCCAATATAGTAAAGTACGTGGTAGACTAAAAAAATCATTTAGAAATACATAATTTCATGTACCTTCATTAATTTTTGTTTTTTTAGTTTCTATGAATTAATATTAATAGGATATTGCTTTCGATTATTTTATATTTTATATATTGCGTTTTGGGGATCAATTGAGAGTGATGTGAGGGGGAGGGGGAGGGGAGGGGCCATGTGAGATTCCACCTTCACATTGTTGGCCTTGTTTAGTAGAGGATAAATTATTCTTGAAACCAAGATAAGCTATTTCATTTTTATACCATCATGATCGTATAATATTTCATCAATATTGTTACCTATTTGAATCTTCTTAGAATTGAGATTCGTTACATAGTCATTGAAAAAAGACAAAATAATTATGTATTGGATATTAATTTGGTCTTTGTGTAGGAAATTTTATTCCATTAGTATGTTTTGTAATAAAATAATGAGGAACGGAAATTGCACGAGGACTAGACACCGACAACAAGGACCTGCGAATGGGGCAACCTCAAAAAATTTTCAAACAGTTTCTGTATGCACTGAATTTTTTCAAGGATAGACTATTGGCATGCCTTAACGATATGGGAGGGTTTCTAGACTCAAATTTGAGTGACACACCCACTTTACTCCATTATAAATTCATCATGTAAACCATAAACCCTATTTTTCTTTCAAACTACCCAATTTGGTTGACACAAGTCTTAGGCTTTCCTCGGTCTTTCTTCATTTTTCTTTCAATTTCTACATTAATGTATATACAATATATTTCTTCATAGTTGTGATGAAAAATCCCTGTATTTCGTTGATTTCTTAATCAACACCATCAAGATACTAGAGGCAAGCAACAATGACATGTGAATGGGGCCAACATTGAAATGTTTTCAAACTGTATCTTTATGCATTGAAATTTGACATGGATAGACTATTCACATGCCTTAACAATATGGGATGGTTTTTGGACTCAAATTTGACTGACACACCCACTTTCATCCATCATCAATTCATCATGGAAACCATAAACAATATTTTTCATATGTTCTAGTAGATATGTTAATGATTCCAAGTTTCATATTTGTATTTGACTGAAGGTCCCACTAGCTTGAAAAGTATCCAATTGAGATTTCAAGTTCATAAACCAAATATGAAATGAATCCAAGCATAATTTCATATTGTTGCAAGAGGGAGGAAAGTAAATAATCTTGCAACAAATTTGCTTTACTATCGACAAAAAATGTTCGTCGATAGTATAGCTAATTCGTCGCAAGAATATTGTGTCTAATTTGAATGGTGTTACATGGTTTTCAAGGAGTGTAGGGATTATATTATGGTGCAATGTAGTGTAGTCTATAAGAACAATCTCTATGCCAAACCTCAAAATGGATAGTACCTTATCTTTTATAGAGGTTATAGGGGGGAAATAAGTCTTAGGTTAGTGGGTATAGAGGTTATAGGGGTAAAATAAGTCTTAGGTATGACAAGCATTTTGTTGAGCATTGAATAAAGTGGTTATAGATTTATCGTTTATCATGATTAGTAGTTAAAGGATAGAGGGATTAGATATTTCAGGCTTATAGGTTAGAGTTTAGGTTTTAACAATTGTATTGGTCGAGGATTAGGTTTTATAGGGCTTATATATTATATATTACTAATTATACTTAATCAAATTTAAGGATTAAGACTAAAAGGTGTTAGTATAATACATAATATAAGGGTTCAAGGTTACAAAGTTTAAAAATTAAGGTTTGGTAGTATGGGTTATTGTTTGTAGAATTTATAGTGGTTATAGACTATACAAGTTAGGAGAAATGGATTATAGTCATTATAGGTGTTAGGGATAATGATTTTTACGGGTTTGGGTCTCATAGAGTTTAGGGGATAGAGGGTATACAATGTTTAGGGTAATATGTTTAGAAATTAGAGTTATAGGGGTTAGGGATTCGAGTTTATAATGTGATGGTTTGGACATTAGAAACTAAATGTGTTTTAGGTTATAAAGGTTATGGGTTTATGGATTCATGGAAAAGTCATATAAGGGTTAGGGATTAAGGTCATTGTGGTATGTGGGTTCATAGAGATTATGGGTTATAAGGGTTAGTTGCTAATGGTTATGGGGGTTATGGGTAAGGGGTTAATGGATTTAGGGGATACCATTATAAGGGTTAGTGGCCATACATTTCAGTGCTTGGGGGTTGGAGGGATATAGGGGTTGAAGTAGTTATAGGTAATAGGTTTCAAAATTAGAATTATATGCATTAGAGATTAGGGTTATAAGGGTTATGCTTGGACATTATGGATTAAAAGTGTTATAGATTTAGGGTTCCATGGATTAATTTATATTAGTTATTAGTTGATAAGGGTTATAATTTTTAATGGATATAGGGGTTGTGGATTAATTTTTACAGAGGTTTAGGGTGAAATATGTGAGTCACACTAATTATAATGGTTAGGGATTGTACAAGGGATTTGGGGTTACAAGAGTTTGAGGTTAGATATTATGAGAGTTAAGAATTATATAATTTAAGAATAAGACATTATTGGGGATAAAGGTTAAAGGGGTTTGGGTATGTAGAAGTTAGAGGATTTATCATAGGTTTATATATTTTAAGGGTTAAAGGGTTATGGGTTATAAGGATTAGAAATTAGGGGTTAAAGGGGTTAGTGAGTTTATGGATTAGGAGTTAAATGGGATAGTGGGTTTATGGATTATGGGTTATATGAATTATGGGTTTGGTGTTTAAGGTATATAAGGTTTAGGGGTAATAGCGGCTATAAGTGTTAATGGTTTCAAGAATTATATGGATTAGAGGATATTGGTTAGAGACTAGTTGTTTAGGGGTTTTTATTTGGATGGTTTTATGTACTAATGGTTCTTGGTTAGGAATTATGAGGATGAGGATTATGGATAATTAATGTGAATGGTTAAAATCAATTTTGCAAACATCAACATCGACATCGAAAAAATATCGCCAAGGGTCCAAAGACAAAAATATTGGCAACATCAGGAAAAATATTGGATCATGTCATAAGAATGAAAATATCGACATAGTTTATAGTTTAGGATTGACATGGTTTACATGGGTTAATGGTTACAAAGGTTAAATGCATAATGGGTTTTAGAATTTGTGGCTTGGGGGAAATATCAATTATAGCAATCAGGGGTTATAATAATTAAAAATTAAGGGTTAGAAGGATTATATTAGCTAGTGGTTATTTTGGTTAGATCTTATGGTTCATGGGTTATCATAGATTAGAGTTTTAGGATTAGAGGTCATATTTGTTAAATTTAGGTATTCTAAGGGTTATAGGGTTTATACCAATTAAGGTAATAGTAGTGAGGGTTTATAGGGGTTTAAGAATAGGGTTTATCCATTATAAATGTTACAATAGTTAAAGGTTAATGCATATATGAGTTAGGGGTTATGGTAGTTAAGATCATTAGGAGTTACAAGTTAGATAAAGGTTATATTGGTTTAGAATTGTGCTTTATAGGGATTAGGGGTTAATGTTTATAGGGGTTAGGTATGGTGAGAATTAAGGGTTAGGTGTTAGGGATGATAAGGGTTATAGTGTTATGGAGTAAAGTGGTTATATGGTTTGAGTATTATAAGGATTAATGTTTGTGAGATATAGGTATTAGGTGCTTAGGGTTAATACGTTAGGATTTAGCTATTTGGGGTTTATAAGTTAGAAATTATAGAGGTTAGTGATTAGGTTTAACATAGGTGATACACTAGTACTAATAATGGATAGACGTAATAGTTAATGTACATGTTTGGGGTTATAAGGGTTAAAGTTTCAAGGGTTTAGGGGTTTGGGATTCTAAAAATTGTAGTGGTTATGAGTCAAATGCATTTGGGGAAATAAATTAGAGTGATTATAAGGGTTAATGGCCATAGGTTCTTAGGGGTTAGATGGATACTCAGTAATAGTGGTTGTACATAATAGTCTTAAAAATTATAGTTACAAGGGTTACAGATTATAAGGGATATGGGTTAAAAATTAGGGATGAAAAGGGTTAAGGGTTATAAAGGTTATGGGTTTAGGGTTCCATACATTAGTGTATATAGTTATTAGTTGATAGTCCTTATAATTGTTATGGAATGTAAGGGTTAGGGAGTATTTTTTATAGAGGTTAAGGATGAAACATTTGACACAAATTATAATGGTTATGGATCATATCAATTACATGTGTTAGGGATAACGGGTTATAAGAGTTCGAGGTTAGAGATTACAAGGGTTAGCAGTTATATAATTTAGGGATTCATGGTTATTGAAGACAAGGGTTAGCATACTTTCTTGATAGCGAATGACAATTAAATTCGTTATGATAAAATGTTCAAGGGTTATAAATATTATGGGATTGGGCTATAGGAAATAGGTGTGAAAGATATTAGAGGGGTTAGTGTTTTTCCATTCCCCTATGGATAATATGAGGATGAATATTGGTGCTGGAAGTTAGGGGTTTTAGTTGACTAAAGGTTTGGGTGATGTAATTTAGGGGTTTTAATAACTCATGCACCCCATAGGATATCTGGTGAATTGATGATGCATGTAGAGAAAGTCCTTGCTATGACCTACTATGGGTGGGCCTAGATGTTATTGATGGTGCTAAAGCACCAAATCACCTCCTATCACAATCAATAATGGTGGAATTGTTTTTTTGGGATAGTAATATGTGTTTTCTTTCAAGAACATACCCATGCTTCAACCACATGTTAGTATCTGAGATGGAGGTACTAAGGTGATAAGTATGTAATGGTGGGGTTAGTTGTTAAGATGATGGGGAGGCAAGGTTTAAGGAAATGTGTTTCACCTTTATTTTTTCACACATTGAATCAGATCATGATACATATCAAGGACTATCCATATGATGGGATGAAATACTAGGGAGACTTATAGCTCACCCAACTACCAATTGGATGAACATTGGGCTCAGACGATATGTATAGACGCATTTAGAATTTATTACATAGAGTAAAATATTTCAATATTTGTTAATAATAATCTACTATATGTGTGTGCATATATAGTGCTAGTGAGGCTAGTGGGTGAAGCCCACCATTGTATGTGTTGAGCTAGATGATCCTCGACCTTCGAGGCCAAGGAGGAGGGTTGATATTGACACTAGAGGATATCAAGTGATGGAAGATATGAGAAATAGGTTGGACCAATTACTAAGAGGGGTGTTGAAGTGTAGATGGCATGATTTAGATCATGATGTCAATGCAAGAAC